>MJUT01007533.1:273846-287538 GCA_002080005.1 Gigantidas platifrons
GTTAAGAAATATGTAATAATTGGCACATGACTAGACGACTACGATCACTGGTAAAGAAATATGTTGTTTGTTCTTTTGTACTCTTTTTTGAGGCCATTGTGTTGTCTGTTCTTCGATATACGGATTATGATTACTTCATTCCGTACGTTCAAACTCTTCATAGAGGGAATAATATCTCCTGATTCTACCTTAGCATTATAATGAAAAACGAAAACAAAATCACATTGTCGGAACTTTCACAAAATAAATTACAAAAGCCGTACAGACATGTCAATAAAACAATAGTGGAATTAAATTATACATTAAGAATGTCAAATTGTTTCAATACATATAACCTCAAAATAATTGCCGCTTGTGGAGTCCTATGGAACACATGAACCCGTGAAGCTTTGATATTTAGCAACTTATAGTCTTTTTTACGGTTCATTAATGTTTTGTCTCTCACCTATGTCAGGTATTTCATTTTGCATGCTGCCCGAGCCGAATGTACTTGACAAACATACACGTAAGTTATACATATACATATATATATATATAGTCTAGAAGATTGTGCAATGATACCGATAAAGATGTTACAAAAGATATACTGACAAAATTGTCGATCAACAAATGACCTTCTTCAGTGTCTATCAAAATTAGACTGAGTTTGTAAAGATTAGCTAGTATAATTACAACTCACTAAATAGTCAGGTAGCAAAGTGTGACGCATTAAATATCCAAGTATAACAAACTTTAACTCCCTCATTTCAATGTAAAGATAGGGAGGTAAAATTACCACTCACTAAATAGTCAGGTAACAAAGTGTGACGTATTGCTTTATGTATATTTACTTTCACAGTGTTTATAGTTAACAAATATTGTACTACTGTCAGAAAGTTAAGGATTTGTGCTCACGACCTTTTAGTAACGATAATCCTTAACATCCCTAAATGCGTCACACTTTACCAGGTGACAATTATACCATCATATTTTTACAGTGAAATGAGGGAGTTAAAGATTTGTATACCTGGATTTTAATACGCGTAATAAGATTTGACAGCTCAAAAATCTATTTTTTTAATTCTCAGAGATTATATATATATATATATATATATATATGTATATATATATGTTATAATTAGATCTTTGGGCAGACAATTATTTGTTCTCCCCTCGATGGGGTATATATACATATTCACTATATCTACGCTGTTTCGATAAAACACACATTTAAGTTTAAGGCCATATATATGTGTGTATATCATATTCACTATATCTACGCTATTATGTTAAAACACACATGTAAGGTCATATATATTTATATGTGGATATCAGAATCACTATCTCGTCGCTGTTATGCTAAAAGATACACGTAAGGTCATACATATGTATGCGTTACCTAATAAAGTGTATTTTTCTGTTTTCTTGAGTCAAATTTTAGTATTATATAATTTCGCTATTAAAATGGGCCTGTCGATCTATAACACTTCCGATGAATTATTGCAGTGGGCAATATTCTGAACATGGCGTCCATAGCACCGACCCGAGTTGAACTTTGAACACGATTTTTGATTGTCTTTTAGTTTTGCTGGTTGGCCAATCAAATAATTCGTTCTTTAATCGACTCGGAATTGGTCGTCTGCGCCATATGCAACAAATGTCAGGATGCTATATTTATTGAAGGCATAGGAGATGTATGCAGTATAAATGTAAATAATTAGGACTCGGTAATATTTTACCGACATAGAGAAAAACACTTTCTTGGTAAGGTATTAGGTAATACATATGTTATGTAGTGATTCATATACAATTTACTGGAACATTTTCCCTTTGGTCCTGGGAATGACCAAAGGCTATATTGCACTCGGCCGATGGCCTCGTGCAATAAACAGTTGGTCATTCCCAGGACAGCATGGGAAATATTCAAGTCTAGTGCATCTGCAACCATTAAATAACTGAATAATACCATATTCAATATATATTTGCTGTTATGCAAAAATACACAGGTAATGACATATATATTTATGGATAACATATTCACTATCTCTACGCTGTTGCGCTAAAACACACACGTAATGTCATATATATGTATTTATCGGTAATTTGTGTAGTTTTCCTTTGAAGTGTGTCGATTGATAAAGCTTATCTCAACGTTCTGGACGTGATATCAAAATTTTTAGGTGTGTCCACAATTAGGCATGCGTCAACTACCGCGCATGAATATACTTATTTAAAAAAAACAAGATTGGTTGCGTCATCAAAATCAATAATACGGGAAAAGGTCAACGTCATTTTCGTTACTATCTTAAACAAAACATTTAACGTTTGTCCATATTATTTGAATAATCAACATCCCTCAGTCAAAACCAAGAAAAAACTACTTTGTAAAGATTGAACATCCTTAGGCTTATGCGATACATATTGTTTTGTGTGTTTGTTTGTACGTTTGCTATATAAAAACACTGCAATATCTAATGATGATTTAAAATTGAAATCAATCCAATTACAGAAAAGAGCTAAAATTTAATACAACATAGCACTGATCAGTAAGAGGGAGACTCAACTAAAACTTCTGTATTCTGGATATACAAAAATATATACATTTGTTGTACATAATTTCATAACACCCCCCCCCCCCCCAATCATATCGTCGATATATCTAAATTCGTCTATATATATATTTATACATGCACATCTGCTATTCTTAGTAAACAGACAAGACTTTGTGTCGGTGTCTGTAATTAACTTTCTAAAATTAATAACATAAAATCTAAATGCCTTCCGAGTGGGATTATTATGGTTGGTTTTTGATTTGACCTACATTCAGAATATTTCAATGAAACGTATTCGATACGGTTTTAGCACCAGTTTTTATGACAAAAAATTCTTACCGTTAGCATATTCGAACATTATAATTTCCAAAACACACTTCAATCCAACAAAACCATCACAATGTATAACACACGTCAAATAGTTAAAAAACACATCTTGCCTCCTCGTTAACTAGTTTTTGAATGAACCTCGCGCGCCTGAACCGAATCACATTTAAAAAACAAGATCCATCTGCCAAAAAATAATCCCATCAAACTATCATTTTAAAGAATTTATTTTATTTTCTTTTTTTAAAGTTAATTATAAATTACCGATAAACAGAATATTAGGCATTTTGTTTTTGCGACTGACTTTATCACGAGATATATCAGGCTCGCCGTTCCGGCTCACCTGATATACCCCGTGATAAAGTCAGTCCCAAAAAAACAAAATGCCTAATATTCTGTATATATCATATGCAATATATTTTCGCTGTTATGCTAAAACCTCGCAGCTCGATTTTAGTGGGAAATGTATTGTTGTATTTATTTAATTAACTAATGATAGTCCACTATATGCGAAAACACCATACATTTAAACATTTTGGCCAATGTGAAGTGTACTATGTGAGTAACAGCGAATTCCGATTGGTTATAATTTTTTAAAGCAAAATATCACATCTCAAATAGAAATTCATGACTACTGGTGTATCGCATACAACGCGTGATACAGCAACATTTTGCTTTGTAAAATATGTTTTCTGAGTTGATACACCATACATTTATTGTGTTTAACTTGTACTATAAATTCAGTGGTATGTAATTAAAAAGGATTTCTACATCTTTAAAAAAGATTTTAGTGTCGACAGTTGCTTAGCACTGAAACATTGCAAGTCAGTCGAGACACATAATTTAGTCCGCACGACGCGTTTCTTGAATAATCTTCAGCAGGTACTTCGTTTGTTAATTTTATCTTTGAATGCAATTCAATTTCGAATATGAGGGACATGCATTATTGAAGATATTGTGAGCATGATTAATACGAAGCTGCTCAATTCTATTTTCAAGATTTAACAATCCTTAACTAGATAGTTCCATTTGTTTTATGCTTGTTTTTTGGCCTGTAAATTTAATAAAATAAACGGTGATGTTATGTGTCCATTGTAACTCGTCTTTCAAAGCTTGAGATACACCAGCGTACCAGGAGCAAGAGGAATAATCAAAATGACATTGTATGAGTGATATTCTTAAAGTTCTTCTTGTTTTTAAAGATATATGTAATAATTGATGTTTCTGGTGGAATAACAACAAATACCTTCATGCTAACTCAGTTCTATATTATTATAATTAGATTAAAAACAATATCAGAAACTATAACCATGGACAATACGGATAAGAGATATTTACGGATATTACATTTCTCCTTTCCTTTGAAATTGAAGATACGCAATTAAAAACGTTAAACTGATATAAAAGGGGAAAACATAAAGTTTACTTTATCACAGTCTTTGAGTATTATTTTCCTGACTAGATTGGCATATAAAGTTCAGGAATTGTTCCTTTAATGCATGTTTTAGAAATCACCTTAACTCTAATTGATAAGCTACTAAAATAGTACTATCTAAATAATAAAGAAACTATGCTTAGGTAGACAGTCTGCCTAGCGGTAAATATAAATGGATTGTTCTGCACTTGTCACATATTTACACAATTCATTACCAACTTATTGACACATATAGTATTTCAAGTATGATGGTGATTTACGAACACGTGTTGATCTCAGATTACATACCACCACCGATATGTGGGTCGGTATTGTCTTATGTATTGTTCTGAAATTCCTCATTGTCTAATTCTAACTGTTCGTCATCAAGATCATTATCTTTATTCAAACTGTCCTTTATAAGTTCCTTCTTAATTTTCTTAAAGTGTGACGAGTTTCTTGTGATGTGTGATCTCCTGTGCTGGCTGCAATTTCTGATATAATACAGAAAAGATTTGAATAGAGTTGAGAATGTGTTTGTTTTTGGCGTTTTAACTAGCAAGCAATCGCCTTCATTAAATCCAGAATATTTAGCATTGTTCTTATTGTCCGAATATTCTTTCATTTTACACTTGTTTTCCTCATCAGACATGTGAATGTCAACTTCATTCTTCACTTTTGTAGAGTATCCAGGAAGTTTTGTTCTAAAATTATTTCCAAGTAATGCTTGCGCCGGCGGAACACCTGTGGTAGAACGTGGTGTTGCACGGTAGTTTCTTAGAAATTTGTACAATTCCTGTTTCCAATTTTAGTCAATTTGTGCAGCTTCAATAACCTTCCCAGTAGTTCTCATAAATCTCTCAGCTTCTCCATTAGATTTTGGTCAAACAGGTGTTATTTTACTATGGTAAAATCCAAGATAGTTGGCAAACTGCTCAAATTCTAAACGTTGAAATGAGGGTCCATGGTCAGTTTTAAATTCACCCGTAATCCCAAACATTGAGAATATTTTGCCCAATTTTGTATAATTGTCTATGCTGAGATTGAAGTTGTTATTTCGACAATCGGATATCTTGAATAATCATCCATCAAAACTAGCAAATATTCACCAGTTGGTAATGTTCCATAACAATCAGCCAAAACATGAGACCAATGTCTTTCCGGATGTTTCAGTGTTATCCCATGGTGTACTTGCAAAACATGGTAACTCCTGTGCAAATATACATTCTACTAATTTGTTCATTGCAAGGAACCACACTTTTTCTCTTAGAAGTTATTTTGTCTTGACCATTCCCATGAGTCCTTCATGTGCAATGTTTTCTACTCTCTATTGAAGTGTTGTTGGTATGAACATTCGATTGTTACACAATAATATGTTTCTTTCTGAAGTTGGTACAGTTGTAGTTTCTTCTTTCACACAGATGAAAGGCTGAATGTCATATATCAGTTGAAGTCCTTTCTATCTCCCTGTGAATATTCGTCGTATTACATCTTGCAAAATGTCAACATGGGCAGTCGCATTTGCTATTTCATGTAGTGTCATTGCTTTCGGAATCGCATTTGTGGTGACAAAATTGAGATTTTCTTCTGTCATGTTATCGTATTGAAAATGTATTCCACCCTTATCTGTGTAAGGGTTACGAGACATGTAGTCAACTGGGTTGTTACATACTGGTCGATACTAGACAATGAAATCATATGGTGGCAATCTGAGTCTCCATCGTTCGATACGAGCCGGTGGTCTTCATTTCCCATTGTTGAAGATAATCTCAGGAGGTTTGTGGTCATTGATTAAAGTAAAGTCGGATCCAAACAGATATAGGCGAAAATGTTCACATCCCCATACTATGGCTAATGCCTTTTTTTCAGTTCGTGAATATCTCTACACCAGACAATGGACAGCTTGCATATTAAATAATTTTACCTTCGTGCACTAATATTGTCCCTAGACCAACTGGACTTGCGTCAACGATAGCTGGTGTGTGACGTGATGGATTAAGATATGGCATTGCGCTGGTAGTTAATTTGTCTTTTAAAGTGTTGAATGCTTTTTTCAGTTGTCTCCCTTTTCTACTGAGTGTTTTTATGCGTTAGCATTATTAGTGGATCAGTCATATTTGTAAAGTCAATAATGAACCTGGAAACATAGTTTGCCAGTCATAATAAGCACTTAATTTCCTAAGCATTTTGCGGTTGTTCAGCAATCTTTATGCTGTTGATTTTCTTCGGGTCCGCCGAAATTCCATCTTTTGAGAAGGCGTAGCCAAATAATTTTACTTTGTCTTGATTGAATTCACACTTTCCCTTTTTGAGTGTAATGTTTTTCTCACGCAGTTGCTCATACACTTTTCTTAGTCGAAAGTCATGCTCTGCCTGGTCTCACCCATATATGATTATATCATCACTAATATTCTTGACATCTTGTAATCCCCCAAGTGAATCTAGAATGATTGCCTGAAACTTTACAGCAGCTGAAGATATTCCAAGCATAAGTCGTTTATAGCGTCTAAGGCCACCATGAGTTGTAAACATGGTAATGTATCTAGACTCCAGGTTGAGTTCTGCCTGAAGATATCCAGAGTTGAGGTCCAATTTTGAGAGCACTTTTGCTCCTGTTAATTCAACTATAATTTCATATATTGTTGGAGTTATATGTATCTCTCTTTTAACAGCCTTGTTTGATAAAGGTATGTCTACACAAATTCTGATTTCATCAGGGTTTTTCCGTTTTTGTGCGACTATGATTGGTGATACCCACGAAGTATGTCCATCTACCTTTACTATTACATTGAGTTCTTCAAGTCCCTTTAATTCATCTTCGACTTTCTTTCTCAAATGAAATGGAATCCTTCTGTGTGGCTGTGTTACTGGAACTATCTGCTTGTCAATGTGTATCTCAGCATGTAGTCCTTGCATTTTGCCAATACTTTCAAAGCGGTCTGAAATTGTTTTTATTTTATCATCTGTTACAGAGCTGTGAAATACTAAGATTGTTGAAATAATGTTCAGATCTACTGTTGTTGCATAGCTTAGAAAAGATCCATAGCTTCCGTTTACAACATAAATACTTGTATTGGCCGCTATTTTATGAATGTCGGATTTTATTTCACTGCCAAATGTTTCCATAATGTCTATTGATTTGCCAGATCCATATGGATAAGCTTAGTTGTTGTGTTGTTGAGCTTTGGTTGTAATTTGAGTATTGTCATCCATAATATGCACAGTAGCACCTGTGTCTACGACAATTTCAGGTTGTGTTTCATTCAGACAAACTGTAGCTTTTGGCTATTTATTGTTGTTGTCATGTTCATTAAAACCAAATAAGTATTCATCTTCAGAGGTAGAATAAGTTTGTTGTGTTATTTGTGTTGTTGTTGTCAGAGAATGTACCTTTTCCCTGATCGGAAGATTTTTGTGAAATGATTTAGTTTCTTTCATTTATTGCATGTCTTTCCTTTTGCTAGACAAACACATTAGTGTGGAAAAGAGCCTCAACAGTTCTGTTGTTTGTGTTCTAGTGTATGACTTGGTTTTCTGCCACCTCTGTAATTTCCACAAGGTGGTGGTGGGCTAGAACGAATCGTGTTATGTAGTGAATGTGCTGATTAATTTTTTTTTTCTATGCCACTAGCCTGTTGTTCATTTATGTCAAATGATCGTACAAGTTTCAGTAAAGGTGCATTATTTATTACATTTTCTCTAAGTGCACGGCGTCTCTGTTGGGTCGAACTACAAAATTGGAATATTTGGGACTTAATTTCATCATCGACATTGACAAATTCATAGCTTTCTGCTAGTTTTCATAGTTTTGTGCGGTACGTGTCAATACTTCATCCTTGTTCTTGTTTTGATTGTATGGATTTATATATATATCATATTCTGTGTTTCTTTTTTGAAATGAAGTAGTCATTTAATGCATCTGATGCTTGTTTGTACAGGTCAAGATCTGCTTCCCCTACATGTGGAGATAAAGTTAACGTATTGAAAATAGCATGTACTTCTTCGCCCGCGTAGTGAAGTAATAAAGTGTTCTGTCTATTTGCATGTGTAATGTTCATTGCTACGAGCAAACTGTCTAATATATCATTCCATTTCTTCCAACGTGTGGATATATATCCTTCTGCATGTACATTGAATGGGGGAAACTGCTGTAACGATGCCAGTGTGTTTTGCAATGATTTGCGTTGTTTTCCTTTTAACTGTGTTTGGTCACAGTAGAATTGGTTCTTAAGCGATCGTCTGTACCATTTGCGATGTTTTAGATTGTTATTTGCATTCCATTATATCGTCGCCAATGTAATATTTGATGTTTCTGGTGGAATAACAACAAAAATCTTCTTGCTGACTCAGTTCTATATTATACACTCCGACAAAAGTTAAGCACCTCCCTATATTTTTATCGATATATATTTTTTACATCAATACTGTTAAAACAATAAAATAGATATCACCATTTGTCTTACACATCCTAGAAGACTACACCAAGGGCTCTAAAATTACCAATCTACGAAGTATTTATCCTCCTGAAAGACTTGACTATGACGTGGCACAAATGGGTTTCAAAACAGGCGATGGAAAAACGTAAAACCAATTTGTCTTTGATGGAAGTTTTTAAAATTGCATTAAAATGCAGAGTCTTCAGATTTTAAGAACTTTTAAATGCATCTATTGTGTGTATGTGTAGGGCATAACAATCAATAATGAGTATATCCACGGCGTTTATTGTGAAGTTATGTAACCCGCGTCGTCATGCTTCGCACAAGACGCCTAAGCCGTTCCTTGGGGGAACTGTTGCCACTCCTGTAAGATAGCAGTTCTTAATTTGTTAATATTTTGACATTTGGATTGTGTTGGTTAATTTTTAGGCCAATAAAGTCCCATACATGCTCAATGGGGTTCATGTCTGGCGACATCGCAGGCCATGGAATTGTTACATGAACAACCTCTTGCTGTAAGCAATGTTGTACAATTCGGCCTCTCTGTGGCTTAGCGCTGTCGTCCATGAACATTGGCCTGTCAGCCAACGCATGATTGTCGAAATGGGGGACTACGCGTGGAGCGAGCACATTGTCACGGTGTTTTTGG
Source organism: Gigantidas platifrons (assembly GCA_002080005.1). Taxonomy (NCBI): domain Eukaryota; kingdom Metazoa; phylum Mollusca; class Bivalvia; order Mytilida; family Modiolidae; genus Gigantidas; species Gigantidas platifrons. The sequence continues at coordinate 283,204 of MJUT01007533.1, forward strand.
TCTGTCAGATTACCATCAAGAACGTACAAGTCCAACTTCCAGTCATATGAAAATCATCTCCTGACAGTTAAACCCCCACCCCCAAAAGCAGTTGTGTCCAAAATGTGGTTGTCCTGAAATGAAGTGGTTCGTTGGCGCCAAACCCTTGCACGACCGTCGGTAGGGCGTAGCAAAAACTACTTTCATCAGACCAGTGGACCCGTCTCCATGTGCGAATAGTCCACCCCATATGATCATGTGACCAGTCAAATCGAGCATGGCGATGACGTAATGTCAACTGTGGAGGTCTTGATGGGTCGTCGCGCTCGCATTCCCTGATGGTGCAGGCGTCTGATTAGAGTGCGTGTGCTAATGTGGCCTCCAAACGCTAAACAACCACAAAGTGCACCAGCTGTACTGAACGAACGTTGCCGCGCCCGTCTTGATATTAGCCGGTCCTCTCCTGGCGTCATTTTGCGAGGTCTACCTCCACATTTACGGTCAGTAGCATTCCCCGTTTGACGAAAACGCTGCATGAGTCGTACACTGATGGAATGGTTAATCTATGAAGTGGTCTGCCACCCTTCTATTGCTAAAACCACCATTATGCATGCCAACACCTTGCCACCTTTCTAGTAAGGTTAATTTTCGCCACACCATACCAAACCAATAGAAAATGAATCTTAAAACTCTACACAAAAAAAATCAGCTTTCGTTCGCAAGCACAAATGTAGAAAAGTACACGTGGCATTTTACACACCCTGTCATATACACATAAATAAAAATCGATCAATAACCTGTTCCACAGGTAAGTAAGTATGTTTGTACAGGTAACGAAAATAGCAAAGCGATGTGAAATAAGTTCATTATTAGAAAAGATATTATTGAAACAAATCAGGTGGTGCTTAACTTTTGTCGGACTGTATATAAACGTTTAAAATGGTTTGTAAAACAACACCAAGTACATAGAACAAAGTGATAAATAATTAAACACTTCGTTGAATGACAACATTATCGTCCCACCGAGAGACTTCAGCAATGTCTATTTAAAGTAATATTACACCAGTTTGGGTGAAGAAAATGTTTCCCTGAAAATACATTTGGAATACGGTAGTACCTTTACTAAGCAATTCATGCAAGCTTCAAGTAGAAATATGTTCCCAACAACTTGGTATCTACAAATCCTTGTGGATGTTTTTCGTCCTCGCCATTGTTGTGGAGACTAATTAACTTTCGGTTGTTTTGTTCCGATAATTGCCGATCACTATGCCTTGTGAAGAACATTTTGGTCCGATGATAGCCGATCAAGAAATGATAAACGGGTGTGTTCGATTTGCGTTCCAAGAATCCCCCATTTCAAAACCTGGCTATCAAAAGTAGACATTTATTTTTATGTTGATATGTTTTATTGATATATTTTGTAATGATAAGGTTATTTGTAATATATTTATCGTATTTAAACATTGACAACCTTTTTCAAATAAAATTTGCTGAGAATTTTTTCTGAAATAAAATAATAACCAAACCATTGGCAAGGCGACATATGTTTTATATAATATGTAATAGTTTCATTTTCAACTTGTTCAAGGAAACATTGTCTATTAACAGAATGGCCTACTTATTAAAGATAAAAAAAAAGTATGGCCTACTTGGAAAAAGATTAAAGAAAAAGGTATGACCTACTTGGAATAACTTTTGATCGTGCTTCTATAGTAGTACCCAATCTATTTGATTTTGGGACAGCTTAAAATGAGACACTAAATTTTGTTAATTTCCGGCTTTAAATTTAGATTAGCTTCAACCCCAGAATGCTTTAGAATATAAAGTTTGTGTTAGCTGCTCACCACATCATGTTTTTCTGAGTTTAATTTTTTACATTCGAACCTCAGTGCTACCTATGTTATTTTTGATAGTGGTATTTTACAGTCGTGTTTGCATCTATTTTTTCTGTGCAGTATTTATTTGAAGCCTTTGCAATTGTTGATTTTTATATTCTGTTATATCATGCATTTTGTTGACTATATAAAGTATTGAAAACTTATTATCCTTAATTCCTATTGCAATGAGCTCGAATCCCTGTGGAACAAACCTGGATATGTCTAAATTTCATTTTGTATCCATCGAATCCCAATGAAACAAACCTGGATATGCATCAATCTCATCTTGTATCCATTGTCTACTAATTCAATCACTTTCTGTAACAGGAGCGTGTTTGGATATGTCTCGCGTGTTGGTTCCCAGGCAAAAAGTTCACTGACAGACAGACACATGATCAAAAGTTATACTTTTTTTATATTTCAAACATCAAAGTTATACTTTTTCATATGTTAAACAACAAGGTTATACTAAGTAGGCCATACTGTTAATAGCCAATGGTTCGTTGAACAAGTTGAAAATGTAAACATTAAGCATTATATAAAACATTCGTCACCTTGACAATGGTGTGGTTATTATTTTAATTCTGCAAATTTCTTAACAAATTTTATTTGCAGAAGTTTTTCAACGATTAAATACGATAAATATATTACAAATAGCCTGTTCATTACAAAATATATCAATAAAACATCTCAATATAACAATAAATGTCTACTTTTGACAGACAGGTTTCCAAATGAGAGATAATTTAACCACAAATCGAACACACCAGTTATACAATATCTCCCCGAATGAGTTCAAATCTTGGGTCACGCGCATATCATTTGCATCACTGTTGTTAACAACACTAATTATCTGCTATCAAATATTTTGCGATTTGCTCATAAATTCTGCTTTTGATCAGATTTTGAATGTTATGCAGTTGATTTTAGTTAAATTAAGTGGCATATTAACTAAAAATATTTAATCCAAAAAGTTTATGATATTATGGTGTAATATTACTTTAAGCAAAATTTCGAACCAAAGTGGCGACCTAATTTCAAAAAAAGTTGTTGACCGTTCATGTGCGGGACAAAAGAACCACAAATTGCACATATGCAATTACATACATCAAAGAATTGAAATCCTACATATAAATTAATGAAATTACAATAACAATAATATAAATACACAATAGGGCTACTCATAAGTATAACAAATAAGAATGAGACATTATTGATAAATGTATCAAATAGAACTGTCAAACATATTATTTGTCAAATATATTTTTGAAAACGGTATGATACCCAAACTCATTCACAATAACGGCCAACCAAAGTGTGGAATATATGCTTTGGGCCAATAGAGCAAACTGTATGTTCTAATATGACCCGAGGAGACCAACAAAAATATGAGTCAAGAAAGGATATTATATTTTTCTCATTGATTCCATTCGGTGATAAGGATCTTAAATTTTCTAATCCAGAAGCTTTCACTTTCTTATCTGCTTTTATCATCCCACTTGGGGATATGGTCAATTATGGTGACCTTCAGTTTGCCGAAAGAATTATTGTGGCCTGTCGATCTGAGATGTCTACTGAGTGGAAGGTCAGGTTTGCAATGTGCTTCGCTTAGGTGGCCACTCAGGCATTTACTAAGTTGTTGTTTAGTTTCTCCGGTGTATTGAAGGCCACGCATTGTACATTCCATGAGGTAGAAACTATTTTCTGTCTTGAACTTGGAATTGCCGAATATGATGAATTCTTCTGTGTGCTGCTGAATTTGTGTATGCATTGTATGTTTTTGCACGTCATACATCGTCTCAAATCACATTTTTGACACTGACCATTGTAGGCAGACCGAGGGGAGATGTCAGCTCTCACCAATATATCTTTCAAAGCAATACGTACCCAATAAAAAGCAAAAGATGAATACAGGTCCTCCGATAGGGCTAGTAGTTCCTGCTCTAATAGTGACACCAGTCGTGTTGCTGTCAAACGACACGATCATCGTCTGATATGGAAGTCGTGTTAGAAACCAATATTCTAAAATTATACCTTGCGTTGTAATGTTTCTTTCGTGTAATGATAAATTGATAAATGTAACGGATATGTTTTATTGTAGCTTCACAAAATGAAAATGAGATTAATATCTCGTAGAGTTATCCTATTTTCCTTGGTGGCAGTAATTACAATCATATTTCTATTAAAAAAGACATAACAACGTTAATCGCAAAGAAACAACTGTCCCAGTGCCATATATTTTCAAAAATGAACCACTACCTATTCTACCGCTAAGAGAGGACGAGATATCCCATATACTGAGGATAGCTCAGAGCATCACACAGAAACAAATACTAGTCGGTGTTATCAGCGATGCCTACCTTCCCTTAGCATATAACTGGCTATGCAATACAGAACCCACAGGTGTTCATGCACAGGTATTGTGTAATTACATTTCTGAATGACTGCATGCTATTTATTGTCAAAATAGTGGAAGGTA
>MJUT01007533.1:349482-359684 GCA_002080005.1 Gigantidas platifrons
TATGTTAGTACCAATGTGTTGTTTTCTACAAACTTATATCATAATATATATGTGTTGTTTTCTATCAACTTATTTGTTAGTACATATATGTTGTTTTCAATAAAAATATATGACAGTACATATGTGTTGTTTTCTATAAATTTAGCTGTTACTACCTATGTGTTGTTTTCTGTAAAATTATCTGGTGGTACATGTGTGATGGTTTCTATTATATTGTATGTCCGTACCTATGTGTTGTTTTCTACAATTTTATATGTTAGTATATATGTGTTGTTTTCTATCAATTTATAGGTTAGTTCTTTTGTGTTGTTTTCTATAAACTTAGCTGTTAGTACATGTGTGTTGTTTAATATAAATATATTTGTTAAATTCCCTATCAACTTATCTGTCACTACCTAATTGTTGTTTTCTATGAACTTATTTGTCAGAACCTGTTTTGTTTTCAATAAACTTATATTTCAGTCAATATGTGTTTTCTACAAACTTATATCATAGTATATATGTGTTGTTTTCTATCAACTTATATGTTAGTACATATGTGTTGTTTACTAAGCAATTAACTATTATTACCTATGTGTTGTTTTCTATAAACTTATCTGGTAGTACATGTGTATTGGTTTCTATTAGATTGCATGTTATTACTTATCTGTTGCTTTCTATAATCGTATCTGTTAGTACCAATGTGTTGTTTTCTATAAACTTAGCTGTTAGTACTTGTATGCTGTTTTATATAAGCATATTTGTTAAATTCCCTATAAACTTATCTGTCAGTATATAACTGTTATTTTCTATGAACGTATTTGTCAGTACATGTGTTGTTTTCAATAAACTTCTCTGTCAGTCCATATGTGTTGTTTTCTATAAGTTTGTCTGTTAGTACATGTGTGTTGTTTTCTATAGACTTCTCTGTTAGTACATGTGCGTTGTTTCCTATAAACTTCTCTGTCAGTACCTATCTGTTGTTTTCAATAAACTCATATGTTAGTACACATGTGGTTTTTATGTAAACTTATCTGGCCGTACCTATGTGTGTTTTTCTATAAATCTATCTGTTAATGCATATGTGTTGTTTTCTATCAACTTATATGTTAGTAACTATGTGAGGTTTTCTATAATATTATATGTTTGTACCTATGTATTGGTTTCTATGCACTTATCTGTTAGTACCTGTCTGTTGTTTTCTATAGACTTATATAGAAGTAGATATATGTTGTTTTCTATAAACTTATCTGTTATTACCTTTGTGTTGTTTTCAATAAACTTATATGACAGTACAAATGTATTGTTTTCTATAAACTTATCTGTCAGTACTTATGTGCTGTTTTCTATAAACTTAGCTGTTAGTACTTATGCGTTGTTTTTATAATGTTATATGTTAGTACCAATGTGTTGTTTTCTATAAACTTATATGTTAGTACCTGCGTGTTGTCTTCAATAAATTTAGCTGTTATTACCTATGTATTTTTTTTCTACAAACTTATATGTTAGTACTTATGTGTTGTTTTCTTCAAACTTATATGTTAGTAAATATGTGTTGTTTTGTTTTAACTTTTATGTTAGTATTTATATGGTGTTTTCAATAATTTTATCTGCTAGTACCAATATGTTGTTTTCTATATATTTATTTGTCGGTAAATATATGCTATTTTTATATAAACTGAATTGTTAAATTTCCGGCATGCTTCTCAGTCAGTAAATCTATGTTGTTTTCTATAAGCTAATTTGTCAGTACCCATTTACTTTTCCTATAAACTTTGCTGTCAATGCTTATCTGTTGTTTCCTATCAACTTATATATTAGTAACTATGTGAGGTTTGTTTTCTATAATATTATCGGTTAGTACCTATGTGTTGGTTTCTATGAACTTATATTACCTATGTGTTGGTTTCTATAAACTTATATGTTAGTACCTATGTGTTGTTTTCTATGAACTTATATTACATATGTGTTGGTTTCTATAAAGTTATCTGTTATTACATACCTGTTATTTTCTATAAACTTATGGTACCTATGTCTCGGTTTCTATAAACTTACATGTTAGTACCTATGTGTTGTTTTCTACAAACTGCTATGTTAATGCATATGTGTTGTTTTCTGTAAACTTATTTGTCAGTACCAATGTGTTGTTTCCTATAAACGTTTCTGTCAGTACCTATGTGTTGTTTTTTTATAAACTTATATGTTATTACATCTGTGTTGTTTTCAATAAACTTATCGGTCAGTACAAATGTGCTGTTTTCCATCAACTGACCTGTTAGTACCTGTTTGTTGTTTCCTGTTAACTTATCTATTAGCATCATGTGTTGGTTTATATAATCTTATCTGTCAGTACCTGTGTGTTGTTTTTCCTTAAACTTATCTGTTAGTATACTTGTGTTGGTTTCTATAAACTTATATGTTACTACCTATACTTGCTTTCTATTTTGGTCTTGACTGAAATGATGTCTATGTAAATTTAATGAGAACAAGCTCTAAAATATATTTGTTATATCTGGTGCGTTTACAACAGACAATCGGTTTTTGAATTTGTTTCTTCATGAACCGAAAACTATTTTAGATCAGTCCTTAATTGTTTTTGTTTTTCGCAATGTTGTTAGTGGCATCGATTTTGCCTTTTTTACGAATTTTGTGGTTAATTTGGGAAATGTTTGACAGTGTGATATTGTTAGCGTTTCTTTTTATTCTGGTTGTTTTACAAGTGCCGCATTCAAACCAATGTTATAGGATAGCCAATTGTCGCGGTATTGAATTTGTTGATGGAGTATCATGTTAACATTTATGAAATAACCTCATTTTGATTTTCTTTTTGTGCAAAACAAGTTGCAAGGAAAAATATAAAAAGGTTTATACGAAGGCAACATAAATAAATTGGTGAATCTATTGATACACTACAATGCAGTGCGTATCAACAAATACATAATGTAGTATGATTATCTTATCTGAAGCACGGATTTCAGCTGCGCCTTCCATTAACTGGAGCATTCATTTCTGTTTAGTCAGTATCTGAACAGGGAAGTTATTTCTCATGTGAGATCAAAGACACTGCATAAAACTAAAGTACTTCTTTATTTGTATTAAGAACTTGGATTGTGTGATTCAACGCACTACAGACAAATAAATTACTTCTATATTTGTATAAAGAACTTGGATTGTGTGATTCTACACACTGCAGAAAAATAAATTACTTCTTTATTGTATAAAGAACTTGGATTGATACACAATGTTCATAAAATACATTATGCAAAGCTATATAGTCAAACCTGTCTAAGCCGAACTTCCTTTGGACTGGATAATTTATTCAGTCTAGACAGGTGCTTGGTCTATGCAGGTCCAAATTACATATACATTTAGTACATGGGACTGTAAAATCTGTCTGGTTTAGGCAGGTTTTCAGTGTTAAGTTTAGACAGGTCTCACTGTATATATATATATATTGTTCATGTATTTCCTCGTTAATGCCAAGATATATCTATGAACATCCTTCGTCAATTGTCTTCGTGAATAATTCCATGACATGCAATTCTTGAAAAGTTTTCTTTCATGTTCGTCGTTATTGTGTATGTGTAAATCTATGACATGCATATACTCGATGGAAATAGCTTCCATCCATCTTCGTTGCTATCGTTTGTGGATTATTCTATGGCATGTATCCACTTGTTGCATGATAATGCAACTGTTCATAAGCCTGTCGTGGTGAAAGAATGCATTGTTACACATAATCAATACTTTGCTATTTCCTCCATATAGTCCAAATCTTGATTCCTGTGAAACTTGGTTGAACCCATACATCAAATAACGCATTGGAGGTAGCTGATTGAAAAACAGCCTGGTCGTTGGAAGTGATTTATTTCAGTAGATGCACAGCACACTATGCACAATGACTAATTAACAGCGTTTCCTAAATGGATGGTAAGGCTGCGAAAGAGTGTTGATGCCGCAGAAAAAAAACGTTATATATTTTTAGATAAGAATATTGAGTTGATTTAAGAAAGCCGATCCTCAAAACATTCCAAATATTCCTCGTGATATGTAATCCCGTCCTCCTCTCATCGTTGATGCGTTTCATAGATGAATGTGTGACTTATTTCCACTTGGTTACGTCTAATGTATAATTGCCTGATTAACTGAACAGATATAATCATTCCACATATAGTCACCAATGATATTATAACTTGTATCAGAACCATAGCCTGAATCCCATCCTACAACAATATTGAAATTTGTAAAATAAATTAAATTACATACAAAGCATATAGTTTCATAGCATATGTTCTAAATATTTGGTTTTATCTTTTTAATGTTTCTTTTATTTGTGCATATAATTCGATTGTTTGTTTTATGTTATATTTCTAAAGTTCTGGTTGGTGTATAAATTTAACAATCAAGATTGTTCGAACCAAGATACAGTTGCAATATTGATAACTATCTGAGAAAGCGATTTCAGTTTCGCATTATGTTAACAAAATGCGCCACGACAAACGCGATGTCTTCACTTTTCCAATAATCATTTACCCCTTCTTCAGTAGCAATATTTCAGAATAATCAGCGTATGGATTTTATATTTCTCAATCAAAGGCGACTCAAACAAGGTAACGCTGCTCCTATGTCGATGTCATTGCTTAAAAAGTTCTACGGAAAGTCGACAGTCGTCATGACAGCATGGTTGACCGTTACGAAATATCCAAATCTCAAATTACAATGATTTTTTTTAACTTTTTACGTTGATGTAGTCTTTCTTTTTTCACTGCCAAGAGTTTTACTGGACTTAACTGTAGATAGGAGTAACACGATGAGTTTCGTATAAGAGGAAGAAGCTCATTATCTTTCGCGAGCACCTGAGTTCATCCCTCTTTTTGGTGTTGTCCGTGTTGCTGATCTCTTTAATTGTTTGTGTTGTCCTATCATGTGTAGTTACGCTATGAGTTCCGTGTTGTGATGTCATTGGTATATATGAAAGTCTGTATAGAGAAAAAATGGCAGACAATTGCACAATTAATAACTGTAAAATATCCTACCACATATGGTGCTAAATTCAAATGAAACAACACAATTACAGTGCATCTTTTTGCCCGTGTTTCTGCTTTATTTGAGGATTAATCGCAATTTGTGTTCTTTTAATGAAGAAATAACCCCAATACGGTTGTACACACGGATATCCCGAGTAATGGATTACGCAATTATGTGTACAACCTGATTGAGGTTATTTCGAATGAACCAAACAAATAATTTCGATCAATCCTTATAAAGTAATACAAACATTTTTTGCTATGATATTGAAATATACATTTATTTTTTCAAGATCGGGTAAATAATCGGAAATAAATTTAAATAGCACCAAAGGTGCCTTATTCAAAGAAAATCACCTGATGACAACGGCGTATATTATTAGATTCCGTACATTGGAAAATAGTCTCAACTTTTTAAACCAATCAAAACACGTATAAAATGGCATGTGACTCTAAAATTAATGTATAGCACATTGTACTTACTTGATATATTATAAAAAAGGATATTCCAACTAAAATAGGTCCAAATACAGAGGCAACTAGACAGCTAGAGACAGTTAATATAGCTCTCTATGAACGAAGCAAAGTTAATACAAATATTACTGAGAACTGTCTATGCAATAAATCCATATATACATTTGTAAAGACATGACATTCATGGAAGTATTGAAACACTATGTGACACTATAGATAAATTCAACATAAAATCAACGTAAACCTCGTCATTATATAGCTGAAAAATTGCTGATTTAGAGCCAAACAACTATCACTCATTCACTCACTCAACGTAAGCCTCGCTACTATATAGCTGACAAATTGCTGCGTTTGCGCCAAACAACAACCACTCACTCACGCAAAGTAAACCAGACGCAATATATGGTAAAAAGATGTGGTTCTAGAGAGTATTAAACTCAGTTTATGTTCTATACAAATACTATAATCAGTTGATGTTCTACAAGAGTAAGTTAATATATTACAGTGTTATTTAGATATCTCTGATACATTTGGTGGACTTTATTTTATCATAAGAAATTATCTGTCTTTCCACTAATGAATTGTCCCCCGTATGTCTACTTTATGCCCTCACATATATCTCGAAATTAACAGTAAATGTCGGTAAAGAATAGGAAACTTTACGACAAAATATATGAGTTCATTTTTTCCATACTTTTCCCAATTTAGCAACATTTCAACAGCACATGCATATAGAGTATATATATCTCAATTCATTCAATATTCCAGAGCTTGTGGTTCCTGTAATGATTGCTTTGATAAATGGTCACTTATTTACAAGAACATTGCTGAGCAAAGAGTTCGTAGCTGTGTAAGATGAAATCATCACTTAGAAAGTTTTACGATGGTCACATTGACCTGGTAAACGGTTACAAAATAGCTGGGATGGATTCTGGTTGTGGTAATCACACTCGTTCCGTATTCATGACAGAAAACCATTTGTATCAAGCTCAACAGTACAGTTGTTACTATTGGAACATGCCCAGCTGACCCTTCCAGATCACCTACGTTCACCCGGGTGTCAGTGTGGTTCGTATTGCTCTATCTTTAGTTTTTTGCATATTGTTTGTCCTCTTGTCCTCTTCCTTTTTGGCATTGTGTTTTTTGTCCTTCTTAGAATGAACGTTTCTGATACATCTTTGGTATCTTTAAACTTTTCTTATACCAGGTATATTAATCATGTATATGCATGCGTTAGCACATTTGGTGAAAACTAACTGTGACAAAGAATACCTTACCCATTTCGAGGTACTGAAGAGCAGAGCTTTGGTTGCAGATAATTCCATAACTCCAATATGAATGAACTAAAACGACAAGATATATATATATATATATATATACGTCTGAAAATTTACCCAAACAGTGTTAGATTTAGATTTTGAAGCTGTCATTTTTTTGTTCTTCCCTCGACGGGATTTGAACTCACACTATTGATACACTGCAGCACCATTCGCTTAACGTTACATTAAGCGCCCTAGACCACTTGACTACATCCACTCCTACTAAAATAGCTTCAATGTAGTGTTGCCTTGTCTCGTCATGTCAACGTCATCAAAAAACCGGAACCATGAAAGAGATTGTTTAAGTGACGAGAGGAGTAATCGTTCTTCTAGGTCCCCCATGAAAATGTTGGCATAGGAGGATGCCATTTTGTCTCCCATAGCCGTTCCAATTATTTGAAGCGAAATGTTTCTGTCAAAAGTAAAAGTGTTGTTTTTTTTTAGAACCATTGTAAGCATCTCCACTAAGCATTCTGTTGGAGGTTCTTGAACTGTTCGTTGTTTCCAATTTTCTGCATGCGGCAATTCCGTCATCATAGGAAATGTTCGCTTAAAGGGAAGCTACATCCATAGCAAGAAGAATTATATTTTCTGGAATGGTTAAATTTTCCATTTTCTTCAAGCAGTCCGTAATATGTTTGATGTGTGAAGGGAGGTTTTCAACGAACAGCCGAAGGTAAAAATCGATATATTGCGATCTTTTCAGTTGGGTGACCATTGGTTGTTACAATCGGTCTCTCAGGGATGTTTTCCTTGTGAATTTGAGGCAGCATATAGAAGCGGCCTGGTTTGGGGTCCTCTGGAATAAGGTACTCCATGGTCTTATCGTCTATGTGGCCACGAACATCCATAGCTTGGAAGGCCCACTTGATCTTCTGCGTAACATCCAGTGTGGGGTGATAATCTTTTTTTTCGTAGAATCGACAATCGGACAGTTGTCAGCTTCTTGTAAATATGCTGTTGTATCCATGACTACTACTGCCCTCCCTTTATCTGCATGTTTAATAATAATATCCCTTTCCTGTAAATCCCCAAGGGCTGATCTTTCTCTCTGACTTACGTTGTCAGTCTTGGGGACATAAACGTCAGCATTGTGTTTGATATCTGACCTAATTAGGTTAATGACGGATTCTAGCCTGATATATTTGCTAGGTTTCGGGATCCAATTATTTCACTTCTTTTATGTCCGATTCGTCTATTGATATGTCTTCAATGGTGTCTTTCTTTGAATGAAAATATTCTTTAATTCTAAACCGTCGTGCAAATTGATCCAGGTCTTCATCGAGTTCACGTGCATTTATTTTAGGAGGATTTGGACAAAAATGTAACCCCTTAGAAAGCAACGATGAATTTTTAATACGTCACACTTTGTCACCTGACTATTTAATGAGCTGTAATTATACTAGCCAATCTTAACAAACTCAGTCTAACTTTGATAGACACTGAAGAAGGTCTTTTGTTGATCGAACATGTTTTCAATATATTTTGTAGCATCTTTATCGGTATCGTTGCACAATCTTCTAGACTGCTATATATATTTATTCATATATATATATATAATTACAACTCACTAAATAGTCAGGTGACAAAATGTGACGTATTAAAAATTCAAGAATACATTTTTTTAACTCCCTCACGTTTATGTAAATATAGGGTAGTATAATTACCAATCACTAAGTAGTCAGATGACAAAGTGTAACGTATTCTCCTTCATTTCACTGTAAAGATAGGATGGTATAATTTTCACCTGGTAAAGTGTAACGCATTTAAGAATGTTAAGGATTATCGTTATTAAAAGGTGGTGAGCACAAATCCTTAAAAAAAATTCAAAACTGCACAAAGTCTTTCCTGAGCCTCCCATGGTTGCATTCAAACACCCAAACAGTCTTAGAAACCTGTTGGTGCGGGCAGAAACTTCAAAGCCTAACACAACTATAGGCAAGAGTCACTACTGTGCGGACAAACGCTGTAACTGTTGTAGATATATGTTTATGCCCTCAGGGTGTAATGTTTGTAACTCGCGGATCCAAAAACTCTTTCACTTTTTGTGTTTGATTCTCTTTCCTGCTTGGATTTTGGTCAATGATATAAAGACAAATAAGAGAGAGTTTTTGGATCAGCGAGTTACAAGCATTACATCCGGAGGGCATCAACGAAAAGGCCTAAATCTGTTGCTGTTATTTAAATTTTCACCAGTGCCTGGTCCTTATCTAGTTGACAAATTTCATCATTGCATTCTCTCATTATGTTCATATTCTTTATTAGCGTACATATATATTTTAATGATACATAGTTCAATATTATGATTTTTACGTCACGATAGCTCGCTGGTAAATTTTATCATTACATTTTCTCATTGTTTTCATGTTCTTTATCGGTTAGTGTACATATATACTTAAATAATATTAAGTATAAAGTTCAAGATTATGATTTTAAAGTCACGATAACTGATGGTCACGTGAACATTTTTAAAATCAGGCTACATACACTGAACAAGCTTGTCGGTCAAGCGAAATATCCGTCAACTTGATTGTAATTATAGTCTTTTTATCGACTGATAGTTATTTTTTGGTATATTTTAACATCATTTTGATATTGTTGTGCTACAGTTTAGACCTTTTTCTATTATCTTTGTTTGTTTGCACAGAACCGTTAACACTTGTCTCCTATCCGACATCCTGTAGGTTCTATATGTTGGCTACTTTTTCAGACGTCTATATATATGTATATAAAGAAAGAGAGAGAGAGAGAGAGAGAGATTGTTTGTTTGGTGTGGTAGTAGTATATACAAGTGCTTACTCAGGAGAGATATTTTATCTTATTATTTAAAATGTTTTTTTTTTTAGAAATGATGAGTATATCAGAGATTGGTGACAAGTCGAACATGTATACAGTTTGTAGAGACAATCATGAACATAAAGAGGTGTACTGTAGGTAAGATTAACATGTGATGTTCTACTCTGACATACACACAAAATACATACAACTACCGTGTACTCAGGTTCCCTGCATCAATACAACTGATAGCCATCATATAACTGAAATAGTATTTAAAGTGATGTTCGATACCATGTAATCAATTAACCAAGCAAAATTCAATGTTATATTACTAACTTTTCTCCAATTGCATATTACTTGTTTTAGTACTTGTACAGGGATACACATTGGTTGATATATATATATATATAGATTTTAAATAGACATTGATAACGTCCCTCGGTGGGACGAACATTTTGTTATTCAACAAAGTGTTTAATTCTTTATCACTTTGTTTTGTGTACTTGGTGTTGTTTTACAAACCATTTTAGACGTTTATAAATTTTATTTTACTTGCATAGTATCGTTATACCGTAGCGATCCAACACCCCGTAAGATTGATCGTTGACTGGTTATTCAGACGTTA
>MJUT01007631.1:23937-39955 GCA_002080005.1 Gigantidas platifrons
GGCTTTTTAGTGGAGTTCTTGGTCTTCAGTCTTTGGTTTTCTGTGCTGTGTTTTGTAAATTGTCCTTTCTCTTTTCTTTTGGCCATTGTATTGTCTGTCCTTCGATTTAGGGTGTCTGGTTACCCCTTTGGTATCTTCAAAATTCTGTTTTCTTTCAATCAGCTTAATAAAATGTATAATTTATTGATGATTACTTTGTACAGATTATTATCTAAACCAAGATTTGGATATTCAGTCGGTTGAAAAGTTATGATGGACGTGAGACACAGTTTCTCGGAAACCATTGACCGGGTCTTGAAGTGTTCATACATGATTCTCAAAAATCACTGGAAGGTTCATTTCGTTTAACATAGAACTATTATAAACCATCATCTCAGAAATCACTGGAAGGTCCTTTTCGTTTATCACAAAACTCTACAAGAAAACTTGTCTAAAACATCACAGAAGGGCTCTTAAAGTTTAACGAAACGCTCCTTGGAACTAATATTTAAACCGTGTCTCGGAAATCATTGGATAGTGCTTACTATTAAATCGGGATTCTATGGGAAATGTTTTTCTATAAAGTTTTGGAAAGTGATGTCAACAATTTCACAAATATCAACAAAATGAACAATTAGCACTAACATCAAAACCATTGAACAAAAAAACGACCAGGACACATTGTGCTGGAAATACAGGTCATGGATTGGGACAGGCACACCGATGTGGCGGGTTCCAAACCTTCCCCACTTGACTATTGGATCTCCAACAATTATACAGATTTAAACAAACAATTACTAGAGGCCCACAAAAGCCTAAATCCCTCACTTAGTAAAGACCAGGTAACACCAGGAACATATCTTCATAACACAATAGACAAAACGGATATTGTCTATACATTAAACCACTATGTTGGGAAACTGAATATTGTACTGAAAACATTTAAGAAAACAAAAAATATAGGTTGATAGTTGTGTTTTTATTGAATTAAATGTTTACATTCATGAAGATCTCTCTGATGTTACTTTTGTCATCTGAGGTGTTGCTTCTTTTTAATGGTGTTACCTCATGTAAATTGTTTCATAAAAAGGATATATGACATAATTTAAATGAATGATATTAAGAACACCTTTTCTCCATGACTTTCTATATGGGTCTAGAACTAATACATTACATATAATCTTTATTTGCAAAATTACGACCATAGGGACCAAGCAAATACAAACTAAACAAAACAATACAAATCACAAATATACGAATAAAATGACAAAGCCTTGGCCAACGTGGACTTTACCCTCTATACCTTGCTTCAAAAAGTTTCCCACAGCTGACAAAAGTTCAAAATTAGGATTTAAAATTTGTTTCAATTTTTGGAGTGGTTGATCTTGTATAAAATGTGGATTTAATTGATTTATTAATAAAAACAATTGATCTCTTGGCAATTTATTTTTATTACAATTTAACAAGAAGTGATATTCATCATCAATTTCATTAGAGTTAAAAAATTTACATAATCTTTTATCTCTGGGAATATTTTGATATCTTCCCGGTTTCTATTTCTAGTTTATGGTCACTAACATGAAATTTAGTAAACAATTGACGAGTTTTAAAATTTGATATCTCTAATAAGTATTGCTCTATTTTAATTTGCGACTTTAATTTACCATATATATGAAGTTTAGAATTTTCAGTGATATTCTTAATCCTATTTCTTCACAACAAGTGAAATCCTTATGCTCCTTTATTAAACGGTCTTTGGAACTGATGAGGACAAGGGGCACTTGATTACATTTGTTATATTGTGAAACAACCTTTTTGTTTGTTTGTGTATGATAATTGTTGTTTGTGTATGTGTTGATTCACTTTTTTTGTTTGTTTGTAGCCTTTGACCCTATATTGGGTGTAAGTTGTGCTAATAAAGAGAATTATTATACTTGAATAAAGTTGACCGATTCTTTTATTTAAAGGGGCCTTAGCAACGATTTTGACCAAAAAAATTATATGCTTTGGAAATTGGTAAATAGCTTTAAAATGATGAAATAAAGGTAAATAGTTCACATTAAACAGCTTATCGAACCACTTTCCGCCTTTTGAGAACGAAAATTACCATCGATTACTTATTTGCTTGCAAGCAAATAATTTGACCTCACTTTTTCGGATCCGTATGCAATTGACCTTACTAATGACAGGTAAAAACGAATAATTTGTATTTTGTCGCTTATTAACTGCCAACTTGCATGGTTCTTTGTCCGTAATTAACACCGACTAAAAGCAGATTCACAAAAAAATAAGAAATAAGTGCATTGTTGTACTGATTTAATGACGATTCGACAAACTCCGTAAACAATGTCGATAATCAATAAGATGGTGTCCATTTCTTGATCGATCTTAAAACACGAGCAGTTGCATGTTTTTTCCCCGATGCGCGTACATTTCATAACATTTATAAGTTAGAGAAACACGTTTTATTAAGGTATCAATCATATCTGATAGTTTTTATGGGTAACAAAAATTTACGATTTGGCAGATAATGCCCCTTTAAATAAAGTGAAACAAAGTACGATTATGAAAACTTGTTTGTTTCATAATGCAGCTTAAATGGTACTCCACAACTGCATTTCCAAATATTGTGAATAAAAATAAAATTCCAAAGAAAATATCCTAAATTATGAATAATTTTCCTGTATATTATATATTATATATTTAACCACTTTTGACATAATGAATATTATTTTTTTTCCTGCAAAGAATAATTTTATGTTGGTAACACCACGGACTGAAAGGTATGAGGGGGTGCAACATATCTTGAAATAATTTTTGTCATGGTGGTTTTCCCGACTGCATATTATGTGAATATATCATTGTAATGCAGGCAAAACTAAACGACTAAACAAAAACGTGAACGAAAATATCTGATGTCACAAAAAAAAATGAACAGGCAAAAGTACGTGTATTTGATAACGACCCATCCGTACCCAGGTACCTCTGCGTAGCTACGGCAACTGTATACCAAAAATATACATAAACGTCAAGAATCAAAAAAATTGGGACGAACAACTTCTTGTGGCTTATCGGTCTTCGTTTCAAGAGACAACAAAATTCTCTCCAAGTTTACTCATATTAGGAAGAGAAGTTGAACTTCCAATCGACATAATTTATGGTACACATTCCCAGCATTCAGAATTTCCAGTGAAAACTAAAGCAACTAATGACAATGTTGAAAAACTACAGAACCAATTAATGTGGAAAGTACACGAAAAAGCTAAGAGTAACATTCTCAAAACTAGTGGTAACCAGGAATGACAATATTATGTAAAATATTATCAAAATAAGTACAAGGTGGAGGATGCTATATGGTTACACACTTTTAATAGAACCAAATATAAGAGTCCAAAATTACAGAGAAACTGGCATGGCCCATATTTGAGAGTTAATATCCTGTCAAATCTTATCTACAAAATTCAAAAGTCCACTCTTTCCAAATCCCAAGTTATTCATCATGACTATCTCAAGCCATATTACGGAGAAGTCGACAAAAAATGTTGACGAATCAAATAACTGAGAGTTCTAAAGGATAATAAAAAATCAAAGAACTGAGAGTTCTAAAGGATAATAAAAAATCAAAGAACTGAAAGTTCTGATATGTGAAGCATAACTAATGGCAGAAATAAAATGCAAAATTTCATCCCAACTTCCCATCTTTACTGCGAATTATTTTTGCTTTTTTCATACATTTTATCCTATATACACATATGTGAATTGAGCGGTCTGGTTTGATATGGATATTGATTTGAATGTTGATTTGCAAGGAGTTTTGTAGTAAATGAATGAAAAAGGAGAAATAACTCTTTTGACTTCTGAAAATATTAAACCATATTTTATATTTATTATTTTTAGGGTCAGGTTTTCAAATCAACACATTCTTTGCAATCCTGACCCTAAAAATGAACGACCAATCAAATCGCACGTAGGAAATCGACCTCGTACTGACATGTACACATGATGGAGGACAATAGCCCTTTTCACAAAAATTCGTAACTATAGTCCTAACTTTTTCACTTAAGATTATTTTACGACAATTCCTAAGTCCTTTTCACAAAGATTATCTTACGACAAATTTTAATCTTACGACTAAAATTACACTTTCGATAAAAATTCTTCCTTAGGTATACTCGATACAACATTATGTGATAAAGTTTGTCCGTGATTTGCGACAGGTCAATGGTTTTCTGAGTACTCCAGTACTGGTAGAAGTATTCTTTTTAAGGGAGTACATCTGGAGTGTGAAAAAAAAACCTTTTCATATAATTCGTTTTATCGGTTATTTGTCTGCAAAATATTTACCCCCCTTTTTTCCAATTAATCCCATCCCACGTAAAATTAAATGCTTGTTCTTCTATTGATGAAAATTTATCCCGATTCTTCTGAGATAACCCAAATTAAGATGTGTTTATCATCTATCAATCATGAAGACGAATAAATATCCCTGTTATACACGGGTGCTTTGCCACGTCACACGCACGGATACTTGAACATCGCCTCGAGGTAGGTTTATGCAGTTGTACAAGTTTAAAAAAGGAAAACTAACAAAACCAAGTAGTTCACCGAAGGGCCCACATATCAGACTTCATTGTTAGCATACATTCATTACGTGGAAACCAGTCATTTTTGCAAACACTTCTATACAGTTAAAATTCCGGGCAAGGATACCGTTCACACAAAACCCATTTAACTGTTGTGTAGTGTAACAGGAACGACAACTCTGGGTAGAAAATGCAATGTCATTTGTAGCGTCTGTTTGTATTAAACCATATTCATTTCAATACAACATTTGTCATTTATCAATATGTGTAATTAGGTTTGTCATACGGTCAGAGAAAATGCGCTAACGATAAATTGCTCTCTTATTTTCAAGTCGAAGCGCCAATACATCGTCCATCTTTTTTTCAATTTTTTTCACTTACGGAGTTACGATAAAAGATAAGACCAAAATTTCTCTTTACGATCAAAATTATACACTTAGGACAGGGTAGTTTTACACGTAAAGTTAGGACTATTTTTACACTTAAGAATATCGTAAGTATTTTTGTGAAACTCTTTTTAATCTTAGTTTTACACTTACGACAATTTTTTATCGTAAGAATTTTGGTGAAAAGGGCTTCAGATTAGGAGATTGCAAATTCTGTGAAGCATTGCTTTAACGTTGCAGATAGGTAAAGATGATGACAAAAAGGAATCAAAATATCAAAAATATATTTATTAAGCTTCAATTGGGTACCAATATTATGGCGAATGAGGTCAAGACACCAATACAAAACTATTTTGAAAAAGTGTTGTATGAAAATTTGACATTTTAGATTCCTCTCTTGTGGGTTTTTTTAAGAGTACTCGAGGGATACAAAAAAATGGTAGCAAGCCCCTGTGATCACACCTCAGCGTTCACCTGTACCGATAACACTTGGGATTGAATAGCACGAGGAGCATTGCCGAGGACAATTGTTTTACCACTTCCCACCCGGGTTAACGCGTTATCGTGAAATCGGTACTTATCGTTGACGCGGTTGTAAGCATTGGCCAACGTGAAGACCAATGTCCAAAGGAAAAGGTCAGTTTCATTAATTGCTTTATCTTTTTTCAGGAAAGCATTATGTCTTTGCATTCACATACTAATGTTCAATGGGCAGCAGATATAACACGGGAAATTATTTTACAACACAAGAGATACGCTCCCTTAAAGTGTGATACTTAACAAAATGTAGTAAAATTTTCTTAGATTATCGCTGGTTATACAAATAGATGGTTAGATTTGGACATAAAACTACCCTCTACTCTTTTTCCTTCATTCCAGAAGCTATCAAAAAAAGGTTGGGGTCCAGATTTGTTTAAATCGGCGGAAAACTCAATTTTTTCTAGCCTGGTACAACGATAAATGTAACCTTTGACACGGTTAAATAATAAATTTGTTATCGGATAAACCGGTTGTAGTTATCGTTAACAGAAACCCTGAAATTAACATTTACACCTAAACATGTCATGTGTGACTATAAAAAAAAGTGCTATACTTGCGAACCGTTGATTTTTTCATATTTTCTAGAGAAAAAGTACATGTACATCTGCTTAATCTATGCTGATACAAATAAAATTAGCTACCAACTTCAAATCTTTTAACACAGTTTCTGGAGATACCAAAGGCATTGCCCCTTCACGTTGTAAATCACGATAAAGCTGTAATGAATATTTTTTCCATCTAGATATTCGGGTTACTTTGAAGAGTAAAATGTTCAAAAAGAATTAAGATCTTTGTTTTTCGTCACAGGACAATGCAAATAAATAATATGAGATACAAATTACTGAAATAATTAAGAGTTTCCAAGTTTGAATCTCAACAATAGTAATTTCATCGATTTTTGTCTATTTTAAATTACTTGTTAATTTAAAAATGGTCAAAAAATTCATAAATTTGCACGTGTGTAAAAGTAAATTAGCACTTGGCCACCGTCTTCAACAAGCCCAGAAATATATCTTACCTGACATTTTTAGACACTGTATGAGAAAAATTAAAACTACGGATTTCAGAAAAATAATCCAAGGAAGTTGTTGTTTTTAAGACACAGGTGCTGGTTAGACAAATAAAGGCAAAAATATGGGTCCGTCCCTTTTTCCTCAATATATTTAACAATTAAAACTTCACAATTGTCGGGAAGCCAAATTCATGTGGATTTCTTTTTGTAATTAGTCCAAAAATGAAAGTTGTGAAAAATAACACAAAAATTCATAAAATTTGATAAGACGGTATAGTATAAAGAGGCATAAGAGCACATTATCAAAATAGAATAGTATTGATTGCATTTGAATGGTAAATTAAGCTCAATAATCTCGAAATTGTATAAATTATATGACAACATAGCAGTTTATCCTTGATTTTGCCAGTTCATTTAAAGCGGCATTAGCTACGATTTTGACCAACAAAATTATATGTTTTGGAAATTGGTAAATAGCTTTTAAAATGATGAAATAAAAGTAAATATTTCGTATTAAACAGTTTATTGTACCACTTTTCGCCTTTTGAGAACGAAAATTACCATCAATTTATTATTGCCTTGCAAGCAAATAATTTGACCTCGCTTTCTCCGTATGCAACTGACCTTACTAGTGACAGGTAAAAACGAATAATTTGTATATTTTGTTGCTTATTAACTGCAAACTTGCATGGTTCTTTGTCCGTAAGTAACGCCGACTAAAAGCAGATTCACAGAAAATAAGAAATAAGTGCATTGTTGTACTGATTTAATGACGATTCGGCAAACTCCGTAAACAATGCCGATAACTAATAAGATGGCGTCCATTTCTTGATCAATCTCAAAATACGAGCAGTTGCACCTTTTCCCGCCGATGCGCGTACATTTCATAACATTTATAAGTTACAGAAACACGTTTTATTAAGGCATCAATCATATCTGATAGTTTTTATGGGTAACACAAATTTACGAATTTGGCAGATAATGCCACTTTAATGTTCCTTTTCCGATATCTATGTTCGGTAATTTTGTTATTACTTTTATATACTACAGCAGCAGACATCCTAAAGTAGATAATGTACATATCTTATGATGTGGTCTAAAACTGACCACAAGGGAAATCATGCTCGAGAAGTGTTTCTGATTTTTCATACTTTTTATATATGGATGTCGGTGAACAAGAACACGAATATGACGCAGTCGACGGGTCTTTTTTAGACGTGTCGACGCAGGAAACTGTTGACGATAACCACAACCAAAATCAGCCAGGTGTGTTCCAGTGTATTATTTGTGATATGAAATATGATCACAATCAAGTTTTAAAAGGCACATGAACAAGCACTCAAATGAGCTGTCTTTTACTTGTGGTATTTGTCACCAATATTTTACCACAGAAGCACAATTGCAGTCACATAGAACAAAGTACCACGGAAATCGCTACTTATGCAATGACTGCGGAAAAGACTTTAAGACAAAATCAAATCTTGACAACCACGTAGCCCACGTATGTATACTAAAAAAAACTCCAGGAAAATGCTCAACACTTTATCTGTCCATTTGAAGGTTGTGGAAAGGCGTTTTTGGGAAAGCAGCCATACCAATTTCATTTGAACAAACATACAGGAGTCAAACCATATAAATATGTCCCTTGTAAAAGATGACCATTGATGCAATTAATACACAAAATAAATAAACGTGAGTGTTCAACTTAAAAATGAAGTGTTTAAAAGTAGGAGATCAGAGTAGTGCAGACCACTACTACATGCTTCTGTCACGATGCAGCTTGGTATAATTAGCCAGAACACTACTTTATCTTTATTCTCATGCAGCCAAATACAATGGTACAGAGAAAAATAACAACATAATAATAATATAACAAGACTATTTACAAAATATACAGACAGGAGGTTAAATGGGTTAAGGAACAACAGTGGGTAAGCCAGGAGTACAAAAGATCTTATTGATATGTTTGATAAATATACACAATTTTCGTAACAGCGATTGTTTTTTGGTAGATAGAAGTTCAAACAATTTGACATTAATATGTCTTTTCATGAAATATTTTGGGAGAAGCTGCTTGCGTTTATCGTTTAAAGAGGAACACTCTAAAACATAGTGGTATTCATCGCCTAATTTCTGACAATTACATAAATTACAGTACCTGTTTCCTCTATCAATATTTCTCCATATACCGGTTTCAATCGGTAGATAGTGATTTGTTGTCCTAAATCTACACAGTCTGATTGCATCACCTACATTTAAAATATTTAAATATTCCTCGAATTCGAATTTGGATTTAAAAATCCTATAGTTGAATGCTTTTGAAGAATCTGACAGAGATGTTTGCCAATTCTGTACAAACTGATCTAACAATCGCTGCTTCACAACACAATTTAACCATTCTTCATTATTCACATTTTCTGTTTCCCATATATATGTAAATCCACACTCATTTAGAATTGTTCTGATAAAATAAACCCAGTTTAAATTAGTATCACCATTTTCATTCATATTTCTAGAAAGCCTATAAAATACATTTGAAAATTTAGCCTGCTTACCACTTAAAAGCCATGCCCAGTATGAAATTGTCTTTACTTTAATATCAATATCAATTGGATACCTGCCTAGCTCACCATAAACCATATAGTTTGGAGTAGAGGACTTTAAATTTAAAAGTATTTTGCAGAATTTCAAGTGAACTCGTTCTAGTACTTCATTTTTGCCAAATCCCCACACCTCGCAACCATATAAGAGAACAGGTTTTATCATTTTATCAAAGAGATCTAGCTGGATTTTCACCGATAGTTTATATAATCTTCCCATTTTAAGAACTTCGTACATTGCCTTAAGTGCTTTGTCAGCAAGATGCTTTTTAGTAACATCAAAATTACATGTTTTTGTTAAAATTACCCCTAAATAATTAAATTGTTTGGCTATTTCGATATCAACGTTTTTATAGGTGAATTTGAGATTTTGTCGTAGTCTTCCAAATCCAAATACCATTATTTTTGTTTTGTTCACATTTACCTTCATTTTCCAATTGTCACAATATTCACCAAAAGCATTTAATTGTACTTGAAGATCTTCAGATGATTCAACTAATAAAATTGTGTCATCGGCATATAACATTACAAATATTTTTAGATAAATTTCAAGTTCAGTTTCTAACTCGTCTGTGATACTTTTTAAACCAATTATATCTTTTGTCAGCAAAACTTCTTCTAGATCATTAAGAAACATCAAAAAAAAGAAAAGGGAACAGATTTTCCCCTTGTCTAACTCCAATTTCACAGTTAAAATATCCAGTAGTGTGGAATAGTGTAAATATAGAGAAAATATTATCTAGTGTTGAGTAATTTTGTCTGAAACCACTTTGATTTTCTTTAAGTATCATGCATTCTTCAGTATAATCATTTAATCTTGCATTCAGTATTGCAGTAAACAGTTTCCCCAAACAACTAACTATTGTGATTGGTCTATAATTCTTTGGGTCTTTAACATCGCCTTTGTTTTTATAAATTGGCTTAATAATCCCATTAAACCAACTTTGAGGTAATATACCTGTGTCAAAAATTATATTAAAGAGTTTTTCATAAATATAAATGAAACGGTTTGATGTGGATTTAATGTACTCATTTATAATTTCATCTTCCCGAAAGGTTTATTATTCTTTAAATTTTTTATACATTTGAAAATTTCATTCTGAGAAATATACCCATTAACATGTACATTAGAGTCATTTGGAAGATCATTTTGTAGTGTCGTTGACTGTTGTTCATCGGGTCCTTTCGTATTTAAATCTTTTAAAAAATCATATAAGGTATTGATTTCAATATTTGGTTGGTGCTTTCTCTTATGTCCACCTAATATTTTCCCGAAATGTTTGGGATTATCTCTTGAGGCATTTTTGAAATCGTTTGAAATTTTTTTACAGTAAATTTTATACTTTTCATCCATAACTTTCTTATAACACTTTTCATCATCGATCATAATTGAACGATTTCTTATAGTGTTATTCAACTTATAACGTCTCTTAGATTTTCGATATTTTTGTCTGGCAAATTTACAGTCTTGGTCAAACCAAGGTTTTTGATTTTGACTCTATTTATTCTTATTAATTTTACTATCAATGTTTTACAATTAAGTGTTCCAAACGTTTTCTTTGCAGAACCTGTGAAGAGATTGCCAAGGTCCTCTAACAATGAGTCTATTATCGCTTGATCTGTGACATCAATTTCATATTGCCAACGTGAAAGTTTCTGTTCGAAAGTATGTAATTTTTCTTCCTTTATGTTTTCTTGAAAATCTGTTACCTTCTCATTTTCCCATGATTTTATTTTAGCTTTCGAGTGATTAGTTTTCTTAACAGTATTACTATTGTTATCAGTATTGTTTAAGTTAACAGATAATAAAATTTGTAGTGGTGCGTGGACATCTGAAAACAATTTACTACTTTCTAGAATATCAAGGTCAAAAAATAATTTTAGAAGTTCAGGACTAGTTATACAATAGTCAACAACGCTAGCATTTCTACATGTAAATCTACCAATATTTCTATCGTTACCCACTCTGCCATTAACTATGAACATACTGCGCATGTGCGGGAAGAAGAGGACGACAAAATTTTGTGCTCCAGCATTTTGAAGATTTCTACAAATTTCTGAAGATATTTTAATGTGTATAGTGGTTGCATGTCATTACAAGGAACAGTTTTTAGTGTTTTTTTAACAAACTACATAACTTTTAATCCCACCACTTCGCGCTGTCGTCATATTCTTGAACCTTGCTGGAGACAATACCTTCCACCCAGGTCGGCCATTTTTTATTTTGTCATGAATATTTTCGTTTGTGTACAGGTTTTCTTTTTCTTTTTATAGGCCGACCTCATGTTTATGCGTACATTTTATTATCACTCATTAACACGCACGTTGTACTATATTTGCTTGGATTCGCATGATAGACACTAGTTATTTCGTAATATCCTACGTTGTACATAGACTTGAAACAGTGCACATGTTGCCATTGCTAGTGAATGAAGATGCAAATATAAACTTTTAATCGTACTATACTGTCAAAGTTATAGTTAAATTTTAGATATATTTTACTTTTTAACTTTTTGTCTTCCCTTGGTCTGGTCCCTTGTCCTCACCCACCCGCTTGCTTGGTACCAGTCGGCGTATGAAAGAATGGAAACCAATAGAGCTGTCAGGTTACGTCAACCCAAAAAGCCGTTCACACCATCTAGAAATACATTTACCCAGTCCAAAACAAACTACAACATAAATCCAGACAAGGCATTACAACAAAAGCTAGAAGCGGCATCCCGTGAAGATGTATCTGTAGAGTTAAAACATGGAAATATTGTAATTATTTTTTCTACAGCCGTATTTGAAGCCTTCCGGTCTGTGCTACGAAGTATCATTAACTCTAATCCGTTTCCAGATACTAAATGGATATCTGGGTTGCGTCGATCTAGAAATGGTATGAACACCGCGGAAGAAACGGTTTCAGTAGTACGTGCTAATAACCAATTATATAGAATAAACTTGTATTTAACAACCTCTACTGTGAATGTAAATGGCAAACAATTACAGATTCTTATTGATGATCACCTACCTTTAATTATTGAAATGATGAATAACTTTGGTAAATTTGATGTAATGAACAGATGTTTAAAGGAACAATTGTCTAAAATTCTAAATAATAAAAGGTCAAAATCTAAGAAGTTAAAACAGCTTCCAACAGCCTCAAATTCTGAACACAACTTGTCATCTGTGTCTGAATCTACACCTAGTACTTCTAGTGGTAGTCTAAGAACAGCTGCTTCTCAGCTAGCCATAATGTCAAAAATTAACACCGGTGAACAAATGAACTGTTTAGTCTGTAATATATACTGTAAAAAACAGGCAGTATTATGTGATAACTGTAACTCTTGGTCGCATTATAAATGTGAAGGTCTTAGTAAACAAGAAATTAAACTTATAGAAGAGAATGACTCCTCATATACATGTAGATCATGTAGTGATATGCTAACTATAGAACTACAAGTTCCAAGAGACTCTGGTACTCAAAATACTGATTTATCATTTGATGAAACTTCTGTCAAAACTGCTATGGACGTTCACTATGTAGACAAAGATATCAATACAGACCTCTCGAACATTAACTTTGATAAATATAGTAATCTCGTTGAGATGGAGAAATCCTTAAAATTAAAGCTTAAAAACAGAGGAAGTACTATTAAAAAGAAGGAAACAGAATTAAATGAAGCCTTTTTGAAACTTTCTACAGCACAAGCCTATAATGTAAAACTAGAGAAAAATGTAAATGACTTGAAACAGTTCAAAAACTTGTCGTCAAGGGTAACCTCTACTAGTAGTTTGAAAAATAATGATATGGATGCTCCTGTTAGTGGTGTAATTCAATATAGTAAAATGATTGAAATGGAAAAAAGAATCGAAGTTTTAGAAAATAAATTAAGACACTCTGAGGGTATAGATAGGGATAGGAATATAGTCATTAATAATAATATTAGTGATGGAAAATGTAGCTGTAATAATCAAAACCAGTCCCATACTAAAACATCACAGTCTAGTTGCCAAGATAATAGAAATAGTATAGTAGAACTCATAGTTATAAATCAAGATGCTCAGGAAAAAACAAGTAATTCTGAACAGTTATCATCTTGTATAAATACAACAAAAAAGGATACTCCACATCCGATGCCTGTAAATCCGGATACAAATAGAGAAGACCAGTATTTTTATCGAATCGCAGGGGAGGAAGGAAACCACCTTGGAATCGACATACAACAAACCGTCATTACAGGAAAAATCAGCAACAAAGAAAACCACAAGTGAACAATCCCCCCCTTCTAACATACGTTCATCCACTTCAACCAACAGTAGGAGTGTCATCCTATCCACATTTAATGTCGAGAACTTTAATTCCAACCATGTATACTTATCAACACTTCTAAAATCATTAGATATTTTAGCTTTGCAAGAACATTGGCTTTTTAACTTTGAAAAAGGAAAATTAGGAGAATTTGCACAAAGTCAAAATTACTCATGCTTCATCAAATGTGTTGATGAGAATGATCCTATCTCTGCGAGGCAGCGTATCCGAGGCTGGGGTGGTAGTGCATTACTATGGAAAAAAGAATTTGATCAGTATATCGTACCAATCGAAGATGGTAATGAAAGGATTTGTGGTATTTTGGTAAATGTAGACTCGCCACTTTGTATTTTGGGTGTATATATGCCAACTACTGGGTCAAAAGCAAATGACAGTTTATATGAGGCTTGTATTGATCAGATCCGTGAAATTATGATTAAGTACGACAACTATACTTGTATACTTATGGGTGACTTAAATGCGTCATTTATACGTGGAAACCTTACGTCTAGAGATAAGGCATTTATCACCACTATGAAAGAGTTGCAGCTTATGTTGCCAATTGACTACCCTACTGGAATGACTTTTTATCATTTTAATGGTGTATCGACATCTCAGATAGACTATATTTTACCTTTTAAAAATGGTGATCTTATTTTTTATATAAACATTTTAAAGCGTGAACCAGGAAACACATCAACACATGATCCTGTGACTGGTCAAATTATATGCAATTCTAGTAGCCCTAAAGCTAATGGTAAGATACAAGGAGTGAAGTGTTACCAACTGTAGCAAATAGCAGAATCAGCTGGAATACAATAGATACCCTAAAATACCAAATTTTGTTAAGGAACAAATGTGAAAAAGAGAACATTTTGAATCTTAAGAACACTGATCATATTTGCCAAAATGTTAAATGAAAGTGCAATTGAATCTGGAGATGTAAAACCTGGTAAGAAACGTAATGGTAGAAAGAAGAATAAACCTTGGAATAGTGATATTAAGAGCCTCGTTTATAAGAGCAGAGAAGCTCACTGGCGGTGGAAAACTGCAGGAGGCTTGAAAATCCACTATATGATGCGTGTAAAAATGTTAAAAGAGAGCTTAGAAGAGCACAAAGGCAAGCAGAAGCTATTAATCAAAATCATATTTATTTTGAAATAATGGAAAGTCAGAAAAATAATCAGAAATTATTCTATAAATTAATCCAAAGACAAAGAAACAATCCTGTACAGAGACTATCAAGACTGGTTATTGATGATGTGACATATGATACACCTAAGGAAATTGAAAATGCTTGGGCAGATTATTTCGAAAACTAAGTAAAGCCACTTGTAGAAAATTTTAATGAAGAATACAAGACCCTAGTGGAAAAAGGTCTTGATGCATTACGTAAATTATATAGTAAAGTTCAAGTTGAAAGCAAGTTTACAACTGCTGCAGAAATACAGAAAGATATTGGAACCATGAGTAATGGAAAAGCCCCAGATGAATTATCCATAATGGCAGAACATTTAAAGAATTGTGGACCTATTGTAGTAACCATATTGGAACAACTTTTTAATAAAATTTATGAAGAA
Source organism: Gigantidas platifrons (assembly GCA_002080005.1). NCBI lineage: Eukaryota > Metazoa > Mollusca > Bivalvia > Mytilida > Modiolidae > Gigantidas > Gigantidas platifrons. The sequence continues at coordinate 38,912 of MJUT01007631.1, forward strand.
TGTATTATTCCTGATATTTTCAACAATGGAATTATTACTCCAGTTTTCAAGAAGCATGGAAAACCAATACAAGACCCAAACTCATACCGACGAATTACTGTTTGTAGCATCATTGGAAAAGTCTTCGAAAAACTAGTACAGATAAAAATTATTGACATTTTGGATAGCCAACAGAGTAGACTACAGAGATGGTTCACAAAGAATACCCCTGCGACAAATGCTGGTTTGATATTTACTGAAGCAATAGCCGATGCGCTAGATGAAGGTCATCCATTGTACGCTGTTTTTATTGATGCGACAAAAGCATTTGATGTATGGCATGCATCACTACTCCGCAGATTACATAATGCTGGAATAAAAGATAGTGTTTGGAATATACTTGATGAATGGTATAAAGATTTAACTTCAAAAGTGAAATGGGATGGTAGCTTCTCTAGAATTTTCCATGAGGAACAAGGCGTTAGACAAGGTGGTATCTTATCGCCTCTCCTATAAAAAGTCTTTATCAATCCGTTATTGAAAACGCTTGAAGAAGAACATCTAGGCTCCACGATTGGCTCCATACATGTAGGATCACCTGCATGTGCAGATGACATTTTGCTGATCTCTAGAAGTTTAATTGATTTACAAACTATGTTACTAATCCAGGAAGAGTTTGCCAATACAGAGCGATATCTGTTCTCTGAATCAAAAAGTAAAATTATGGTAATGAATGCTAAGAATAAGGAGGCCGATGGGGTAAACATAAAATTACATGGCCAGCCACTAGAACAGGTTGATAACTACACCCATGGCCAGCCACTAGAACAGGTTGATAACTACACCCATGGCCAGCCACTAGAACAGGTTGATAACTACACCCATGGCCAGCCACTAGAACAGGTTGATAACTACACCCATGGCCAGCCACTAGAACAGGTTGATAACTACACCCATGGCCAGCCACTAGAACAGGTTGATAACTACACCCATGGCCAGCCACTAGAACAGGTTGATAACTACACCCATGGCCAGCCACTAGAACAGGTTGATAACTACACCCAT
>MJUT01007631.1:53619-65086 GCA_002080005.1 Gigantidas platifrons
GTTTTTCAAGAAGATTGCAAGGATTGTTTAGAGTAATTGTCCTTTTAATTTTGAACCATGCCTTTCTGCCCTTTTCCATTAGGTTTTTGCTAGTTTGGCTCAAGTTGCCAGTGTAGCTAACAGTAACACCAAGGTAGCAGTATGATTTAACTGTCTCTAAGTATTCATTATCCAATTTAAAGTGATTGAGGAATGATTTACCATTAGAGTTAAATATCATTATTTTGGATTTTTTTGTATTAACTTCCAATTTCCAGGAGGAACAGAATTCACTTAACACATTTAACCCATTTTGTAATCCTTCTTCAGATTATGATACTAAAATAATGTCATCAGCATATAATAGGGATGTAACTGTGACATCACCTACTACAAGTGGATGGGTATGCCCAATTTTAAGATCATTCTCAAGGTTATTAATTTATAAATTGAACAAAGTGGGACTTAGAACGTCACCTTGCTTTACTCCGCAAGTTGATGTGAAATCATGGCTAATGACATTTTGGAATTTAATCCTACATTTAGTCTCATGATACATAGAATAAATAATATTAAATAATTTATATGGGAGGTGGTGCTGCAGTAGCACATAGAATAGACCCTCCCTCCAAACAGTGTCGAAAGCCTTTCGTAGATCAATGAAGGCAGCAAATACCTTCTTTTTTTAGCCTTATAATGATCTACTAATGATTTAAGCGTGAATATATGGTCAGCAGTTCTGCAATTCTCTTTAAATCCAATTTGATTTTCACATATTAAATTATTAGAACCAATAAATTTTATGAGTCTTGCGTGAATTATTTTGTTAAAAAGCTTTCCTAAATTATAGGTAATAGAGATGCCTCTATAGTTTGAGGGATCAGATTTGTTGCCCTTTTTATGAATTAATGTTATGAAACTTTCATTCCATGCTTTAGGGAAGGTTCCTTTCATAAATATCAAGTTGAAAAGTTTAGTCAAGGGTTCTAGTAATAATGGCATACCATACTTAATCATTTCATTTGAAACTGAATCAATGGCTGCTGATTTGCCATTTTTTAGAGTTTTAATTGCTTTTAAAATTTCGTCAGATTTGATTGGTACATTAAACTCATCATCTGAGTTACTTGCACTTAGTGAACTTTTTAAATGCTTTAGCTTTTGAATAATATTATCATGAAATTCATTATTTGGATTATTTTCAGAGGAAACATTAAGGTTTTGAAAGAATTCAATAAATTCAGCTTGATTAAAGGATTCATCTTGGATCCTTTCTGAACTTAGTTTGTTGAGTAAGTTCCAGAAAGTTGTTGGGTCACTTTTCATGTTTTGGAAAATTTGGTCGCAAATTTGGTTTTTATAAATTTTTTCATCATGTTTACATTTCCTTCTAAATTTAGAACGAAACGAATAAAAAGCTTTTCTGTAGGATCCGTTTTCAGGAAATTTATTTACTAGAGAACAGTATTTTTTAACAGTTATATACAGGTCATGACAGGAGTCAGAGAACCAGGGCTTTTTATTTTGTTTACTTGACCTTTTCTCCATTCTCTTTTTAACAAACTTTGTTGATTTAAGAGCAGTATCACATAATATTGAGTTCAATTTTTTTACAGCAATTTCACAGTCAGTTTGCTCATCAGTCATAAAATCTTCAAGTTTTTTTTTCACATGTATATTCTGAATATTAGTATTATACCGACTAATTGCTGCCTCATCCCAAATGAATTTACCTGGTAGAGGATTTAGATTTGCAGTCATACCATTTGTATCTCCTTGAAAACAAGTAAGGATAGAACAGCTTATTGGACAATGGTCAGATAATGGAGTAAAATCATTTACTATGAAATTGCCAATTCCATGTAATAAATTACAGGAAACTAATGTGTAATCAACAACACTGCGGCCATTGTAGGTTATACATGTGCATTTCCCCCTACGATCTCCAATAGTTCTACCATTAAGTATTCTGATGCCAGATTCTTTGCATAAGTCGATTAACAATTTACCACTTTTATTTGTAGGCTTATTATCAAGATTATTCCTTGAAATATGGGAATCAATAGAGTACTTATTGTCAATTGGCCTAGGAAATTCAGAGTTGTCTGAAATAAAAAAAGTCAGGCACTGTGTTTGTGTAAGCATTGAAGTCACCTTGGATTACAATATCTCCAAGTTGGCTGTAGTGTTCAATGTTTCTAAGCAAATGTGAATAAATTTCATTTATATCCTCTGTACAACCTGATGAGTTCTCAGGTGAAAAATATACTACAGCAATAAAAACATCCCTATTTAAGCTGAAGAATTTGCTGTCCAGTTTAAACCAGACAATATCACTATGACGACTAGACAAATTAGATACACCATTAGATATACAGTTTTTGACATATACTGTAATACCACCAGAACCTCGCCTGGCTCTTCGATGTTTTTTCCTAGTATTATTACAAATACAAGTAAAACAAGGTATATTATTAACAGATTTACCACTGTCATTCCATGTTTCTACAAAACTAACAATATGCAATTTATTTACAAAGTTTTTGAATGCATGTTCATCGGTTTTTTCTTCAGTTAGACCTTGAATATTCCACATGCCAATATTAAGGTTATTATTAAAAGAACTTGTTTTTGTCATTTTTATATTGAAATTCAAATAAAAAATATGACCGTTAAGTTAAAAGGATAATTGTTCTTGGATAGTCCATAAATTTATCAAATACTAACTTGCAATTAATTAATGATAGCAAAATAAGTTTTGATGATTTAAAATATCAATAGAGAAAAAAAATAATTAAACTACAATTCTCTGGTTTCTTTCGACATATTTAGTCTATAAAGATCCTTGTAAATGTGGAATTACCATATATATGTAAATATTATTCAAATGGCATATTCATTCATGTATATTACTAATACATTGTAGAAGCAAGCATCCATATAGTAGGATCCTACTATATAAATCCTTGGTAGAAGAGTGCAAATTATACATACAATATTCATGATTATTGACAATGAAAGAGAGGTAACTCTAGTACAATTTGTGTGAAGACTAATATTCAGTCTTTTCAATATGTTTTTTTTTTTTTTAAATGATAATAGTTTAGTGTTCTATGGTTAAAGTATGAGAAAAACAAAACAAAAAACAAGAAACAAAAACAATTATTGAATAGATAAATGATACAGAAAATTTGTTAAAAAAAAAAAGAAATGTCTGTCATTATGACAATTATAAAATCAGATTCTGGTTATTTCATGTCAATTCAAGAAATATGCAGTGATGCATAGTTATTCAGATTCATAAAAAACTATACTAATTGCAGAACAACCCTAGTTCCTGAATACAGAAAAAAAAAAAATAATAATAATAATATACAGAACCACAAGCATATACTATAAATATTCTATATTCTATATACGTAAAAGACTCCTTAGTTGTGTTAGTTTCATACAATAAAAATAGATAATACAATGTTGTTTCTTGTGCATTTTGTCACATCCTGTCCATTGTCCATGTTCAAATATAAAGGTTTAACCCAAACAAGTTATTCAATACATCCCTTGTTTGTCAAGTTTACTCAATCGCATAAAAAAAATGTACATATACAATTGTGTCCATTAATTTTTAATACTTCATACTGCTTACATTACATAATTTAGCAGCTGAAGTAATCAAATTATATTATATATCAGGGGCGGATCCAGGATTTCAAGTTAGGGGGTGGCGCACTTAAAAAAAATCGCGCCGAGCGGAGGGAGGCGCGAAAATTTTGGGGGTATTTCGTGTGAAAAATCACGATTTTACGCAAAAAAATCATATTTTTTCCCATTTTAGGGGGGGCGCACCTGTATATATAGAAGCAAACAAAACAATATAGTATTCCTTAATGGTTTCGGTTTCGGTTTCGGATTCGATTTCGGTTTCGACGATGAATAGTAAAAATGTCTAATACATGTACCTGTAAATTAGTGTAAATGCATATCAGAACCTTTATTAAAATTCAAAGGTTTGTTTTCACTACTGATAATTACTCGGTTATTATAATTTTGAAATAAATGTTCGAAATACAGTGTTTCATTTTCAAGCGCAGAATAATAATCGCATATATACTTAGATAACATACACATGGATCACATTTACACTCAATACAAGGGGTTGAAGGTATACCATGGATATTCTTATTGGTATTAAGCATAAGACATGCATCAATAGATATAACAGTTTTATTTTTATAAGAGTCATGAATACTGTTTTTGCGCCCCATAGTAGTACATGACGGACGTATGGACCAGAATTTTGAGGAGAAACCTAGGAATTTAATCGGACAAGGTGAGTATCAATATAGAGTGGTCATTTAATTTTTCACGGAGATATGATTTATCTGAATGCACGTATTCATATACAAAGAAAGACGTCTATTAAATATAAATATTTTATTCAGCAATGAAACAAATCATATATCATGTACATCAGTAGCTTTCACCCAAGAATTGAATTTCGAAGGCCAATGTAGCCATTTTACAAAATATTGTTTATTTTGTCCTGTTCCTTTTGTTTTTAACACTTTCTCCACTTTCCACAAGTCGTTATCGTTTAATGCTACTTTCTGGAGTTCGGATTGATAAAATGTTCCCTTAATATCTTCTCCATTGTAATCCTTGATACGGTATACTGGTACACCCTGTCTCCAGAATCGGTGTGCGATTTTAAATATTTCTCCGGTCCATTTCTCGTCATACTCTCGAGTAAATATATTTCTAAGATGTGTAATACGTACACGATCACCAATTTTAAATCTGAATCTGAAGTGTTTTAATTTTGTCGGTTCTTCTCTATAATTTGCCAGAAACGTTGATATACGCACGGCTTCTTCATTAGCTTTGTTGACATCGGCTGGAGGCATATCTATAGTGCTATGAATTGTGTCGTTGTATCCTTTGGCAAAACTTTGTAACTTATCTATGTATCGGTAAGATTGTTTGTAAGAAAAGTATCTGTAAATTTTTGTCTTGATTGATTTTATCGCCCTCTCAGAAATCGAAGATTTGACCTCGTTATACGAATAAAAATGTCGAATTCCTTCCTTTCTAAATACAGACTGTACCAATTTCGACTTGAATTCTTGACCCATGTCAGTGCGAATTCTACTCGGTTTTCGTCCATCCTTGAAGATATCCTCAAAAGCTTTAGCAACAGAGTGTCCCTTTTTGTCTTTTAATTTTCGAAGCCATAAGTATTTTGAGAAGACATATATAACCACCAAGATGTAGGCAAATCCGTCATTGTACTTAGAAAATTTCACCATATCCATTAGATCAGCTGACCACTGGTCGTCAATTCCCGCCACAACAATATGTGTTCTATTCATAGGTCGTCTTAAAGGGCGTTGTAAGCTATAAGGTTCTTGTCGTTGAAGCCATTTTTTAATTCTGTATTTGCTGACGTTGTATTTGCGTTCTTTTTTCACATATGTATATAGTTTATCAGGCCCTGAAAAACTTGCAGGACTGGCCGGGTCATAGTAAATTTTCTTCAGATAAGTTTCCCAAGACATGTTCACACGAAAACAGTTCTTATTAGAATGACTTGGTTTAGGATGTATAGCCTTTGTTATACAGATTAATTGACTTCTTCATCAGCGTCTTCTTCTTCTTCTTCACTATCGTCATTGTCACCATCAACATCGCTTTCACTGTCCGAATCATTATATTCATTCTGTTCCAAATATTCCTCCAATTGATGTCGATACTTTTTCAAAGTCATGCGTATAGATGTTATTTCATCATATCCCGCTTTGATGTACATTCTAACAGTCTCCATAATTTTGGTATGTATTTTTCCACCCTCCAATTTCATGATATAACCTATCAAAGTAGCGTACTTATTCATAAATACTTTCCAATCGTCAAACCGTAATTTATCTTCAGCTTTATCCGTGGCTTCATCTTCAGACAATCCTGACTTCATGTATTTTTCAATTTTTGATTGCCGTTCTTCATTGTTATCTTCTCTTGCCATTTCTGCAAAAGTATGAAAAACTTCTTCCTCTTCGTCATTTTGAGTGTTTTTGTCTGTAGTAGTTACTGTGGTGAGTGGTTGCTCTAACTTAGCTTTTTTATTTGGTTCAATTTCTTCATAAAGAGCTTCTATTTGTTTTCTTTTGAGTGGATTGTTTTCGGGACACCAAGTTTTGATATGTCTTTGTAAATCGTGCAAGCTCTCTAATACTACGCCACAATCGTCACATGAAATCATCTTTGGCAGCAGTTGATCGTACGTCTGATCACTTGAAGTACCGGTTAGAAAATGAAGTTCATCTCTTTGTATTTCATTTAATATAGATAACTGCTTGTTGGTGTCAGCACGATTTTCACAAGGTAAAGAATCATTAGATTGTTGAAAAATGTCATTTCGTAATCGTAGTTCTTCAGGCGTTGTAGTTTTAAGATCTATAAGGAGATATCCATACGGCTGCTTAGTAGCATTTTCAAATTTTTCTAAAAAGTAATGTGTCTTTTTGGGATACATCTGTCTTGCTAAAGTCACGATAGATTGTTTATCTACAGGATTATTAAATAAAACCAAATAATGACAATTTCTTCTTTGGGTAGGATACTTACTAAAGTACAGATTTTGATTTAATACAACCACTGATAAGTTTCTGTGATGACTTCCCTCTGTAAACAAATCCGTTATTCTTGGGTCTTTAACCACTGTAGACATTAGATCATCCAAAACTATCATGTTTCGTACTCTCGGATTAATATAACTATCTTTGTCTAAATCTACAGGTATCCCCTGTATAAATTCTACATGTGGTATAACAGTCCGTTGTATTTCATCATAGAGTGGCTGCCATCGTTTGTAAAGCCAGATGATTCTCTCGGGTGTTGGTTTACACATTTTGTTTATATTTTGCAACATTGTCTTGACAAAATATGTCTTACCACAAGCTGTCGGCCCGCTCACCGTCATCGTAAAGGGATGTTTAAACACAAATTGCTCTGTTTTTTCCGGTGTATAAATACTGTGTTCCTCTGGCACAAGTGGTGGTGATATATTCTCCTCCTCCTGTGGCGGCGGCGGTGGTATATTCCCCATCTGCGGCGGCGGCGGTGGTGGTATAATCTCCCTCTGTCGCTTCGGCGGCGGCGGCGGCGGCGGTGGTATTATCTCCTTCTGCGGCGGCGGCGGTGGTATGCTCTCCTTCTGCGGCGGCGGCGGCGGATATGCATCAGTGCTCTGCGGATATGGTTGAGTTGTTCCATGCTTATTTCTGTAATGTCGCAGCATGACGTCCTTTCTTGAAAATGTAAAGTTGCATTCTGGACAAATCGGAGAATCCATCCGTATATTTTGACGTTCAGTCTATAAATGAAACTATTTGTTCATAGAATGTATCTTTATGACGTATGAATTAATAATATTAATCGTTTATTTTCGTTTCAGGTTCATTTTAAGATGGACTACCCAAGAGGAAGGACGCATTCCTGTCAGCAATGTGGAGCTGAGTTCACAAAGCAATCTTTATTACAACAACATCAACGTCTCTTGAACCACCACACCACTTTCACCTGTAATGTATGTCAGAAATCATTTACTAGAAAAGACAACCTGACCAGACATCAACTTAGACACCAAGATGGATTATCATATGAATGTCCTCACTGTGGAAAAGTATTCAGCAGACCAGATAACCTAAACCGACATCGCCAACAACACTACAACCAATATGGTGGTGCCATTAAAAGACCCGCTGAGAATGACGAGAATGAACATATACCACAGAAAAGAAGACGGTTACCCAAAGATGCTGACCCACACGACTTTTATACTTTGCGAGTAGAAAACCAATCGTACATTCCAAAATTTCGTACAACGTCCACTAATTATAAGATTACTTTTAAAGACATCGAGGTAGACCATCTTCCTGATATTTTGAGAACATTGAAGACACTTTTTCAATCAATTATCAGGAATATTACCGAATTTATGGATCCAACAGACTTGGTTAGATTGAGTGTACAATGTCCTGAGCTAGACTTCCCGATAACTATACCATTTATTAAATTAAGAGAACTGAATGCAGATCGGATTCTATCTGAAATAGAACGTGTATTACAGTCTTATGAGGAGTTTGTTTTAGATGAAAGTCTCGACATAGAAATGATACACGTGAGCCTTCCAAAAGGAGGGGTAGGGAAGCGATGTCATTTTGTAGACCTTCAAAAAATGATGAAAGATACACGATGTTTTATCAGAATTGAAAATGACGACGATCTTTGCTGTGCAAGAGCACTCGTGACCGCCAAAGCAAAACTAGATGGACATGACCAGTGGAACAGTATTAGACAAGGACGCCATATTCAGAAAGAGTTAGCAATCGATTTGCACCAACGAGCAGGAGTACTATTTAAAAAATATGGATTAAATGAGATAAAGCTGTTCCAAGAGACTATGGAAGACTGCCAAATAAATGTTATCTCGAAAGAATATTTCAATGGTATCATTTACTCAGGACCAGAAAAGGAAAAACGTTTATATATTTATCATCATGATGATCACTACGATGTCATAACCAGTATGCCAGCTTTTCTTAGTAAAAGTTATTTTTGTGTTAAATGCAAAACAGGATATGACCATGTAGCAAGACATAAATGTAACAACCCTTGTGATTTATGTCATCATGTACATGCAGATGAAGTCGAAAGTTGGACATATTGTAAAGATTGCAACAGAAATTTTAAAAACAAAACTTGTTTCGTCAAACATAAAGAATTAACCAAACATGGCAATTCTACATGTAATACTCATTATAAATGTACAATGTGCAACCAGCTGATAAACAAAAAAATGCACAAGAAACAACACCAGTGTGGAGAACGCTATTGCAAGACATGCAACGATTTCTTTGCGGAAGGTCACAAATGTTACATGCTGCCAAATGAAAGAAAAGAGGAAATACAGCCAGTCAAGTCTACTGACCACGAATGTGTCCAGAATGAATCCTTCTACATATATTTTGACTTTGAGTGCACTCAAGATGACATCCTAGAATGCGAGCTTGGTTGTTCCCCAGATGATGATGGCAAATGCAGGAACTGCCGAAAAAGTATGTGTGGGTCTTATAAACATGAACCCAATTTATGCGTTGCCCAACGTGCATGTTCCTTCTGCATTGATCAGCAAATTTCCTCTACCAGTGAATGTGAGCACTGCGGTAAAAATGAAGTTGTTTTTAGAGGAAATGACTCAGCAGATATGTTTTGTCAATGGCTACTGTCTGAAGAAAATTATGGAGCAAAGGTTTTATGTCATAATTTCAAAGGCTATGATAGTTACTGGATACTTCAGTATCTGTACAAACATTCAATACTTCCTGAAGTTATCACCACTGGATCAAAATATCTGTCTATTTATGTACCACAATGTAAGATCAGATTTTTGGACAGTATCAACTTTTTACCAATGGCTCTAGGTGACCTACCAGATTCATTCAACTTGAAAGAATTACACAAAGGATATTTCCCCCACTTATTCAACCGCAAGGAAAACCAAAGTGCTATACTTTCAAAGTTACCTGATAAACAATATTATCAACCAAATGGGATGAAACCAGAGAAAAGACAATGTTTCTTGCAATGGTATGAAGAGCACAAGAACGATCCGTTTCATTTCCAGGAAGAATTGTTGAAGTATTGTAGATCTGATGTGGACATATTACGGCAATCTTGCTTAAAGTTTAGACAGATGTTCATAGACATAACTACAAAGAATGGATCAGGTATCGATCCGTTTGAGCACTGCATAACTATTGCATCTGCTTGCAATTTGGTATTTAGAACAAATTATCTAGATCCGGAAAGTCTTGGAATTATACCATCTCACGGCTATAGACCACAACAAAATCAATCAAATAAAGCTTTAAAATGGTTGAAATACATGTGCACGCGCGAAAACATTCAAATTCAACATGCTTTGAATGCAGGTGAAATGCAAATTGGACCTTTTACAGTAGACGGCTATCAAGAAAATGCATCGGGTGAAAAGATCGTGTACGAATTTCATGGATGCTTCTGGCATGGTTGTCCAAAATGTTTTGCTAGAAACACGACTAATCCTGTCACTGATTGTTCTATGGCTGACTTGTATCAGAGGACTATAGACAAAAGAATGTATCTTGAAGAAAACGGATATAAGTACATATGTATGTGGGAATGTGAATTTGACCGACAATGTAAGGAAAGTAGACAACTGCAAAATTACATAGAATCTCTAGAAATTGTCTCGCCATTAGAACCACGAGACGCATTTTACGGGGGGCGTACGGAGGTATTTACACTGTTTAAAGAGGCTGGAAATGATGAAATCATCAAGTACTATGATGTGACTTCCTTGTATCCTTTTATAAACAAGACAGGAAAAATTCCGCTCGGCCATCCAACCATTATCACAGAAAACTTCAAAGATGTAGATCATTACGAAGGATTAATAAAATGCAAAATTACTCCTCCAAGAAATTTACATATTCCAGTTCTACCGACAAAAATCAACGGAAAACTAATGTTTACCCTATGCAGAACATGCACTGATAACAATTCTAGTGACAAATGCCTTCATACAGAGGAAGAACGATCATTTACTGGAACCTGGGTCACTGACGAAGTGAAAAAAGCTATTGCAAAGGGTTACAAAGTTAGAAGAATGTATGAAGTGTGGCATTTTGATAACATCTCACAATACGATCCTGAGACGAGAAAGGGAGGTGTATTTACTGAATATGTTAATACCTTCTTAAAACTGAAGCAAGAGGCAAGTGGGTGGCCAGAGTGGTGTCAAAGTGAAGAAGATCGTCAAAAATACATCACTGATTATCACCAAAAAGAAGGAATTTGGTTAGATGCTAACAAGATAAAATGGAACCCTGGACTACGTAGCTTGGCTAAATTAATGCTTAACAGGTAAGATAATTTTTTTAAATATTTAATATTATTATTTTCTTTATTTTAAGCTCATTTAATACTGAATGGAACTCATAAACAAAGACACGCATTATATGAACGACCAGTGGTGTTTCAGCTCGTGCAACCACAACTAACATCTAAACAGACGACAATCAATCAATCTTTTACTAGAACAAAGTATTAACAATATGATTGGATGTTTTAGATTTATATATAAATATTTTCATTTTCATACTACACAATAGTTTTTTTTTTCTTATATTTCAGCTTTTGGGGAAAATTTGGTCAACGGTCCAACTTGACACAATCTACATATATCACAGAACCATCTGAATACTTTGATATGATGACAAGTAGTAGCCAAGTCATCAAGAACGTTCGCTTTGTATCAGAAGAAATGGTTCACATGGATTGGTTATACTTAGATGATTTCGTAGAAGTGTCGGGCAGAACCAATGTCGTTATTGCAGCGTACACTACCGCGCAAGCACGTTTAAAATTATATGGATACCTGGAAAGGTTG
>MJUT01007631.1:99524-116076 GCA_002080005.1 Gigantidas platifrons
CAAACGTAGTCAGTGTAAATTTAAGCAAAACGAAACAATTTTAAAGCTAGGAAACACCCTCAAAAGCAAGTCAAAATTCACCAAATCAAAAATTGGCTGGGGTGCTTCCACCCCTACCAGGGCTTTATACTGAACCCACTGGGGGCCTTCAGTTCTGACTCTCGGCCGAATTTTTTCTCCGTCTATAATTCTATTATATCCCCCTATCAAAAAGTGGACCATGGTCTACACTGGACGACAAGATTTTAGTTGACTTATATCAGGCACAAATGGGTGTCATCTTTAAAACTTTTCCTGTTATTTAAAAAAAAATTACATGCATAAAAAATCTGAAGCCATGAAAAAGTGACTACACATCTATTAAAGCAGTAGTACATTTATATTTTTGTAATTTTGCTTTAATAAATGTAGTATTGGATTCATACATGTATATGTATGCATGAGGAAAACACCTGAAAGATGACAAATAGTGAAATGATGGTAGTAAATTGCATGCATGTTACATCACAAACATATACACTGTACTAAGACGCAACTAAAACTAAAACCGGCGTTACAAATAATGCATATTTTCAGGTAAAAAAAAAAAATCCCTACCTAGCAAATTTTGGGATGTTACCCTAAACACACATATTTTTTTATTTGGCCTTACCAATAAATTACACGGAAAAATATATCATCCCCTTTAAGGACCTCAAATGATTACAAAAGGGCATTGTTTTCAAATATTTTAATGAAAATAACGTGATCCAAGCTAATTTTGCAGCAGCCATGTGATGCATTTCTCTCAAGATGGCATCGATTTTTCAGTCAGAAGCAAACAAACAACAAGAAATAAATCGTTCGTAAAGAAATATTATGCAGAGAAATATGAATTTTTTAATATTGTTTGTAAGATTGATATTATTGGATTTAATAATTCTAGTTTTTTGCCTTTCTAATAAATTCTGGGCTGTTTTAATGCAGTTTGTAACATCAAAGGTTAACATGGTGACAGATAGGCGAGTGCCCAGCTGACGATACCTTTAACATCCCTACTTGTGTCATATTTAAAGACATTTTTTCTAAAATTTGAACTCTCTAGAATAAATACTTACTGGTTGTGATAAAGAATGATAAATGTATGTAATTTAGTCATCCTGCACTGTTGATAAGTAATTTTCATTTTCTGATCATTTCATATGACTTCACTTGGAAGTGTGTGACACAAGGCCTGGGGTTAGTGTTATGGTGTTTAACGACACTTTCAACAATATTTCAGTAATATCGAGGTGGTCAGTTTTATTGATGGAGGAAACCACCGACCAGCACCAAGTCGCAGACAAACATCACATGTATCGAGTACACCTCGCCTGAGCGGGATTCAAACTCACAACATTAGTGATGATGGGCACTGATTGCTGTGCATAGGTAGTTGTAAATCCAACTATCATAAGATCATGACCACGACGGCCCGCGTGACACAGAGTATTGTTAAAAGTGTCATAATTTATATCCTTGTTTTGTCTTAGGGAAAATTAGATGCATATAAAGAGAAACAAGACAGTGGTGTTGTGTTGGAGAAAGACCAACAGGTATTTACTTATTTAAAGTTGAAGAATGAATTAGATATTCTAGATTTAAAGACCAAACAGCTGAACTCAGATGTGATATATTCATAACATCTATTAATGAATTTGAATGCAGTAGTTGAGTGGATATTAATATACACATGTATGTCAACTTATTTTCAGTTATTTTCATCTTGCCAAGCCTTGAGTATTCAAGTTATCTCGGATAAATTAAGCTGAAAACTTATACAAATTTACTTTTAGTTTTCGAAGGAAAAGAAACTGCATCTGCAGTGTTTTCCCTAAGAACAGGCAGCAGGCCAAATTGCCTGGTTCAAGCACTTTCTTGGTCGGTTCAAATCATAAATTTTATATAGAAATGTACTTGGAAAACCAAGTGTGGCCTGTTCAAAGTTGCCTTTGACCTCTTACAATGAAAATTAGGGAAAACACTAGTGATGGAATGATTATCGCCGATGATCGATTAACGGTCGTTTGAGTGGCAACGATGCTCATAATCGATTCCAAAATAAATAATCGAAAATCGCCGACATCACCAATTCCGGATTTTTGGTTCCGTTTCCGGTATGCGTATTCAAAATTACGTTAAGCAAAGTCAAAATGGCTGAAGCAAACAACGGCTTGAATCACAAACTTGTCATAATGTTTTTAAGTTTACCAGGATTATTTGAAAGAGTATTGAGTTTGTATGGACAAATACCGGGCTCACCAATAATCATGCTTTTTCTTCAATATTCCTGAAATTTGACCCATACAGGATTTGATGTTGAATATTTTATTCCAAACTCGTTAATTGCATCCTTTTTATTATCATTGTGCAGCATGTTCGTTTTGTGAAAGGTAAGGGAACATGCGGTAGTGGGGAAAGAAATGTTAAAATTTGGATCGATTTTCGGAAGTCTCCCAGCTTTTCCCTCACTTTGCCCTTAAGTCAAGAGAGAAAAGTCAAGTCGCCCTGTGTTTGCTATGTGTGGTGAGACCTGCAAATAGTTAATAAAAAAAGGTGTCCAAAAAACATTGTCCTCCTTGTGATTTTGAACCAAAAAATTGATATTGGTAGATTCCTGAAATATTGCTTACATGTATATGGTGACATAAACTGAAAATGCTAGGTTCTAGTCTGTTTCTAATTTGGTTTCCAATTCATGTTGTTTGAATTTTGTTTTACCATGTTCACTGTGTTTAAAAAAATGTTTGACAATGTTTTTCTGCAACATAAATTTTTTTTGAATTGCCAAGTAAACACTCAAAGTTTTATGAGCATATCAATGTTTTTCGTGCATCACAAATTGATTTCATTCTCTTAATCTTCTGTGTGTATGACCTTTTAAATGTAGGCTTTAGTTTGACATTTAAATAATAGGACCTTGGTCGTTTTTTGGCACATGAAAACACATTAAAAGTTATAGTCAGTTTAGTAGTTACAATATACAACAATAACTGAAATATATTAATGCTGTGATAAGACTTAACTATTTTCCGATTAATAATCGATTATGCCCTTCCGATTATTGCCGATAATCGATTATGAAAATTTTCCGATTCCCCATCACTAGAAAACACTGCATCTGTGGTGTAATTGTTAGTGTAATCACATTAATTGCGGTAAATCGTCTGTTCGAGCATCGGTCAGGTCAAACCAGGCTATAAAATTGGTATTTGTTGCTTCTCTTGCTAAGCAAGCAGCATTAAGGAGTAAAAGCAAAGCCTGGTTTGCACAGAATCAAGATAATGTGTCCCGAGTGGAGCAACATGTCTAACTGCAGACTGTTGTTTCGGTAAGTTAGCACTATAAACATCCAACTAAGCGTGTTCGTCTAGTAAAAAGCAGTCATCATCATCTCATCAAATGTAACATGTTCTTGCCAGGATATAGCTGAAAAATTACTCAGTTGGCAACACTCGCTCTAAGGAGAATCCTTGTCAGTTTTTAGATAATTATACCCCTGCTCCCTGCAGGGGGAGGGGGTATACTGTTTTACCTCTGTCCATCCCAAGATAATTTTCGTCACATTTTTCTCAGCCACTATTGATGACAGGAATCTGATACTTGGTCACAAGCTTCATATAGGTATGCCATATTGTGGGAAGCGTTTTTGGACCCGTCAGATTCATACTTCCTGTTTGCCGAGTTAGTTGGTTTTTATACACATTGAACATATATGCACATTTTTCGTCACATTTTTCTCAGCAACTATTGATGGCAGAAATCTGATATTTGGTCACAAGCTTCATATAGGTACCCCATAATGTAGGAAGCGTTTTTGGACCCATCAGATTCATACTTCCTGTTTGCCGACTTTGTTGATTTTTATGCACATTGAACATATATGCTCATTTTTCTCAGCAACTATTGATGGCAGAAATCTGATATTTCGTCACAAGCTTCATATAGGTACTCCATATCGTAGGAAGCGTTTTTTGACCCGTCAGATTCCTACTTCCTGTTTGCCGACTTAGTTGGCTTTTATACACATATGTATGCTCATTTTTCTCAGCAGCTATTGATGAAAAGAATATGATATTTGGTCACAAGCTTCATATACGTATGCCATATTGTGTGAAGTGTTTTTGGACCCGTCAGATTCATACTTCCTGTTTGCCGACTTAGTTGGTTTTTATACACATTGACCATATATGCACATTTTTCTCAGCAACTATTGATGGCAGAAATCCGATATTTGGTCACAAGCTTCATATAGGTACCCCATATCGTGGGAAGCGTTTTTGGACCCATCACATTCCTACTTCCTGTTTGCCGACTTTGTTGATTTTTATACACATTGAACATATATGCTCATTTTTCTCAGCAACTATTGATGGCAAAAATCTTATATTTCGTCACAAGCTTCATATAGGTACCCCATATCGTAGGAAGCGTTTATTGACTCGTCAGATTCCTACTTCCTGTTTGCCAAACAGCAGGGGTATCATAAGTGAGCATTAGCTCACAGTTCATCTTGTTAGTTTTGATTATATCATCATGATCATGACTGCTATGTTTAGTGGAGGAATGTGCAAGTACAGAAATACATGGCAAACTTTCTCACTGAAATTAAAAGGACAATCGATTACACTTGGCATTGGAGAAGTATGATTGTGGTTATTATTGATATTTGATCCCCATTATTTGTAAACCATCACACTACCTATAGTAAATTATATACATACATGTATTATAACTAACTAAGTACCTTATTGACTATGTATTGTAGGTGGCTGTTGACAAGTACAATGAAGTTGAACAGAACTTAATCTTTGCCATGGAGCTTCAAAAGCAGTTTGCTTCCATAGGGACTGATGTATGTAATTGTATTTAATTGTGAATAAATTATCTGAAATATCAGACTTTTATACAAAAGCAAAACATCTGTTGATCTTCAGTTCATGCAATAAGAATTTTCATGTACAGGTAATTGAGGCCTGTATCTTAATGAAATACACAGGCTTGCATAAAATTGTATGATTTTGTGCAAATAGATACAATTATCCTTGTTTATTTAACAAATAAATGTATATTATCAATATCTACAATGTATTCATACATGTTAAAACAGTTATTCTCTAGAAAAACATTGTCAATAATGAGACACATTCTTTTCAAAAGCAAAAAAAAACTCGCATTCCTTGCCACATGGAGTTGCATCGTTGACAGTTTTGACTACGAAAAACAGTGATGAAAAGTTCATTGAAAAAGTAAGAAGCAGATTATTCTACAAACAAATATATATCATTGTGGATCTGAGGAATTGTAGTCCTGTGGACAACTGAACACAAGTTTAAAACTTAAAACTACGGACAGCATTGCCCGACATCAATAAATGATTTTCCATCAGCGAGCGGAAGAATATGTGGCAGGGTTCGTACGGGTCCTTGAATCCTTGAAAAGTCCTGGAATTTTGTTTTGAAAGTTTAAGGCCTTGAAAAGTCCTGGAAAACTGTATTTTTGCCAAAAGTCCTTGAATTGTCCTGGAAAAATTTATATTTACATTTTTTTTTTATTTACAGTGTTAAAATCATCATTGTTTAGCTGCAACGTATTTTTTTATTTAAACTGTTCCTTCAATATCAGTAAAATTGAGTATGAGTATACCAAAGAATGGAAAACAAGGAACCAGTGAATCTTTAGTCTGGTTTCTTTTTTTCACATAGTTTCTCCTATTGAAAAGGGAACCAGTCTATATTATAACCGTAAGTCAACAAATATCCATTGAATTTAGCGGTAAAAATGTGCAAACCATGAAGTGAAATAAAATGCCAGGGAACTCCCACTTTCAACCCAAGTGGGTTGAAATTACAGAGTAAAAACAGTGGTTACAAAGGGGGAGCAGTTCTGGAAAGGCCAAATGTACAATGTGTGCCAAAGAAATTGACATCTCAAACATGGGGGAATCTGCCCTTAAAAGCCACCTCAAAAGTACCAGACATAAAGAACTTTGTAAGACTCAATCACATTTGTCAATCAATGACTGGGTAAGAACAGCACAGTGTCTACATCAAAAGAGCCTTCCACACCTGTTCATAATTTAGAAGATAGTTTGTGTTCAGCGGATGTACTGAAGGCAAAGATTTACTGGGCCTTAAATGCAGTAAAAAGCCATTTCTCCTTTAAGAGCTGTCAACATATAGTTCCTGTATTTAGGAAAATGTTTCCAGACAGTTTAATTGCCCGAAAAATGACACTTGGTGAATCCAAATGCAGATACTTAACAGCATTTGGCTTGGGTCCGTACTTTACTGATTTGTTGAAGAAAAGGTTGAGAAATGAAACCAACTATGTTCTATTGTTTGATGAATCATTAAACCAACAATTGCAGAAAAAAACAGCAGTAATCCTTCTCTTAGGAAGTCATGGTAACTCATGCTTGCTGTATAACTGTGTCAAAAACTTAAAACAAAGTGGGATCCAGATGTTCTGTCTTGGTATAGGCACACATAAATGTAATAGGAATAAAAAAAAATCCTGATTAATGATGCATATTTGTCTGCAATTTTGGGTATGGAATTTGCAAAAAAAATCCTGGAAAAGTCCTGGAAAATTTGAACAAAAAAGGTGTATGAACCCTGATGTGGGCATCATATATAAAATATCAATAGTAAATAAAAACTGACAAAGCCTAGCTTTGGTAGCATTTGTATTTTTATGACATCAGGGCTCACTACACATAGTTAAAAACGGGGCGACTTGACTTTTCTCTCTCTTGACTTGAGGGCGAAGTGAGGGAAAATCTGGGAGACTTCTGAAAATCGATCCAAATTTTAATGTTTCTTTCCCACTACCGCATGTTCCCCTACCTTTCACAAAACGAACGTGCTGCACAATGATCTTAGAAAGGATGCAATTAACGAGTTTGCAATAAAATATTGAACATCAAACCCTGTATGGGTCAAATTTCAAGAACATGGGAGCTCCCTTTATGTGAATATTGAAGAAAAAGTATGATTATTGGAAAAAAATACAGACTTGAAAAGACTGACAGGGTGACTAAAACTTCGCTTTTTGACAGAAATTGGGCAATTTCATCGAAACCAAGGCAAAGAAGTCTTCCACTTCCCCTGGTTTGGTGATCCCTGGACATATGTCATGTAGGTGATATTACTTGGTTTTTATTCCCCCACTGCCAAGAGAAGAAGTTTGACATATACTTCCGTTCATACTTGCCATATTTGGTTTTCGCTCAGTATATTTAGTTCCCCTTAACCAAATCATTTGAAATTTATATACAAGGTCATGAACCAAGTTTGATTTGAAACTTTATAACTTTTTTCAGTTCTGGAGTTTTGCCCTTTGATTTGCCTAAAAATACCTGTTTACTTTAGCTGAAAGCAGGGATATTTGTGTTCTATGGTCACATTCTTCCATTTGATTTTGTTTTATATTGTTTAATTGTAGGCAGAGAAGTTTAACAAGAAGCAAGCTAAGAAAGAACGATTGGAACGTCAAGCCACCGAGTTGAAAAGGGTGAAGGAGATGTTACGAGTACAAAACCTTTTAGATAGTTTGGGATCAGAACAAGTTCGTAGTGATTTCCAGAAGGGACGACATGGGGCTGTGGTAAGTCTGTTATCAAGTCAATATGGCACTTGTGTTTGTTACTTTGCCAACTAGAGACCGTCATGGTCTTGATCATATGGTAGTTGGATTTACAACTACCTATGCAATCAGTGCCCATCATCACTAAAGTTGTGAGTTCGAACCCAGTTCATGGCAAGGTGTACTCAATACAACATTATGTGATTAAGTTTGTCAGTGACTTGCGACGGGTTGGTGGTTTTCTCTGAGTATTACGGTTTTCTCCACCAAGAAACTTGCTGCCACAATATAGCTTAAACATTGCTGAACGTGGCATTAAACACCATAAATGTAAACCTACTTTGCCAACTGACGAAATGTGGAATATAATTTTGTCTAGACATACAGAGTAGTAGACTGCTTGTCCTGTAGCAGTCTAAATATTCAATTTCTTTTCAAATATGTTTTTTGTTGAGTTTAGATCATTTTAATTATGTTTGATCAGTATACGTATAAATCAAAAAGAGTGACAAACATCTGATCAGCGACTTGTCTAAGTATGCTTAATCTACACAGTGGATCTTGTCTGATTAAATTAAAAGAGAAATATACTAAGGGCAATATTGAATGATCTTCCAGTAATACATATAAGAGTAGCATTAAACCCAAACTGTAAATGAATATTCATTGGATCACTCTAAAAAAAAATTCTCATGTGTGGGACCCATATCCAAGTTTGCTGCTTCTGCAGTACAAATTTATCATAAAGGACCTTGATGGGAAAATATATAAAAAGCATTCTACTCCAAAACCACTGAACCATTTGAAAACAAACTTGACCAGTATAGAATATTCCTTGGATGATAATCTACTAATATTGTAATTGTCTATTGTCTTCTTAGATATGTTAATATTTGAGTTTTATGATGCACAATATTTTATTGTTTAATGTTCCCATACTTATCTATTTAGGTTCTATCAGAAGAGAATTTGAACCAGCTAGATGAACTGTACAAGTTAATCAATCCTTCTCGGGAACCAAATGTTGACTACCAAGCTCAATTGAACGCTGCAGGTGATCATGTGATCTGTTTGATCGACTCCAAAGAAAAAGAGGTTGTAGGAACAACATACAAAGCTTTGAAGGAGTTAATTGATGACGTCAGCAACTGTGGCTACTTTGAGCGTGCTTTGAAAGAAGAAAACACAGAAGAATGTGGTGCAGAACAAGAATTTGTTGTTGTTAATCGTCAGGAACTACCAGAACCGGACTCAGTCGAGGTACAATCGTCATTACCACCTGAAGTTAGCGATCAACAACCAGAAATGGCAGGAACCACAGAAGCACTCAACAATATCCAGGATCCAGACTCGTTTTTCTCTGAGGCACCAACGGCAACACAACAAGATGTCTCTTATCAACGTCAGCGACCATTCCAAGAAATTGTTTCTTCAGTACAAGGCAACTTTAACTTTTTACAGGAATCAACAATAGATATGGAATGTGAGTTTTTCGGTTCACAGATTTGTCTCTAATAATCTCAATTGATAACATTGGATGACTGACTCAAGGGGTTTGCTCTAATATTTTGGGTTCATAGATTTGTCTTGTAACTATGATAGTGTTACTGGTAGATTTTTGGAAATCTTTTCATATAACTCTGAGCATACCTGATGAAGGTTATTCCAGGAACAAATTGTGCTCACTAAATTAGATATCTATATTTTTATTTAATTCAGTTTCGCTCCTTTTAGTCAAAATGCATGGCCGCCCATAACAATATTATTAGGGTGTGGTTTAGGTACAACACTCGTAGTTCTCGGGCTTGGTGCAATTTTTCCGTACCTCTCTCTCCATTTAACATGTATTTGATCTGTGTGTGATCTATAACAGTTGTCTGTATCTGACCTTCACTATATAACCTTATTAACAAAGTTTTACAACCTTCACAACCTTCACAAAACTAAAAAAAAAATTAAAATCAAATGGAACATAGTTTCCCCTCCATGTTACCCAAGGAAATGACCTGCATTTTAGAGATAATCAATCTTCAACCTATTACTAAAGTAGTTTGACCATACATGTCAGAAATTGTCAGCTTACATTCCACCATTTCATGACGTTTTTTGTCCGTAATCTGTCAGACATGTTATTAATTTGTTTACTAGTGTTTGCAAATCTATGGCATTTCTTTAAGAAAGTCAAAAGGCATAATATGCGCATAAAATATCTGTGTATTTATGTATCCTATTGACTATTGTGTTGTAAAGGTCAAATTACTTAGAATACTGAACTCATATATAAGTACAGAAATCGTGATTTCTTGCATAAATTAGCAGCTGACATACTTTAATTGAGGAAACCACCATAACAGTGTTTTTATTCAAACTTAAAATCAAAGTTCAAGAAATATGGACTGAAAAATCGTTCGTAGGGAGTAAATCAGTAAAAACTGCTATTTATGTGAAAAATACATGTTGGTTGCGATTGACATCTGGTTTTATGTTTTTTTTTGGTTTCAAAATGTTTACAATCCTTCTGTGTTAACATATTTTATCACCATTTAAGTTGATTTTTTTTTATTTGAAATTGAAACATTAAAGAAAACAAATGCCTTTTGCGATTATTTATGTGGCAAAAAGTGGTATGTAGTTTTACGATAATTTAAATTTGTGCATAATTAGGTGTTATGCAGTTGACCAACTTAGACTGTGAGTATTTGATTGCTGTGAATAACCATATAAATATGTATATAATATAAAGGGGGGTTGCTTGGTTTAGTTGCAGTTTTAAGCTGTGTGAACATTAGAAAGGATGATAAATGTATTGTCTGTCAAACAATTTCTAAGTGCCATCACTTTCTGTCTGTCTGCCATGAACTTTTTTTTTTAAATTTCCCCGTTCAAGTAAAGCCAATTTAAACCCAAGTTGGTCAAAATCATCCTTATATGGTTTACTTAAAAATTATGTCCAATGATCCACCAATATGGCCGTCTACACTATAAATAGAACATATAGCTACACTATAAACAAGCTCATATAAAAGTAGGTACATTATATGTATCATGATTAGTTTGAAATATATTACATGTTTTGAAGAAAGATTTTGTTTTGCCTAATGTGGAACTTTAATCAGTTCTACTGTGTGCAAATGTAGCTATGTGCTATAATGATTAATTTTATCGGTAATTTGTTACAGTTTCCTTTGATCTTTACTACCCGATAAATTTAGTAACAACGTTCAGTTGACCACTGACTCGTGATACAAGAAATTATCAGCTGTTGGTCATTTGTCATGCGCGGTCACTAAACGTTTCAGTAAAAAAAAAAAGGTCAAAACACAACAAAATAATCACAAAGCTGTGTTAAAATTGTGAAATTACAGATAAAAAAAATTATTATTAAAAAAAAAGTTTAAAACACAACAAAAATATCACAAAGCTGTGTTAAAATTGTGAAATTACCGATAAAAAAATTATTAGTATTTTTTTTCACTCGACAAGGATTATCAGATCCATATCAGATGAGCTCGAAGAAAATATATACTAATAATTAATATTTATTGATGGAATTCCCTTAGAAACACTGTCTCAAAGTAATAAGTAGCTGATGAAATCTTTGAGACATTGCATCACATATGAACAAGATTTTAGAACTCTACTCTTAGATTTTATTGAATCTTCTTAGAAACGTCTACCCTATCTCTCCTAGTATTAAGTAGCTAATAGAACCTTTGTGATATTGCATCACATCTGATTATAGAACTCTGCTGATTATATGGGCATGTTTATGATTTTCCAGATGAGTGATTACAGACTCTTTGAAGCTTCTGATTTGTATTTTGTTTAACATTGGCAATCTGTTGGTGCCTGGGAGGATTGATGGGTGGAAATGATTGAGTATCCATGGATTTAAATAAACATTTCTTTTAATTAGCATTAGATGCCATCATGGATTATACTGGTCATTATGTTTTCTATTACGTTTGTTGCTCCCCTTGATCATACAATTGGTGGCTATTCATTATTTCAAGTTATAGTATCTTTTTCTGTGAAATTTACAATCTTTCAATTTTTAAGGATATATTTTGCAGTGTGGGAAACGACCGCTCGCCAAAGGTGAGTGGAAATTTCGGATGGCGAGTAAGATCCACTTTCTACTCGCTGATCTGGCGAGTAACAGTTGTAAGGCGAGTAGGAACTTGAAACCGCTTGCCATAACTGGTTACAGCTTTAAAATATCATAGCTCCCAAACAGTTAAATTTTCTGTTAACTGTGTCATTTATCCAACATTTTATTAATCATTGTACTAGATAAGAAAACATTCCGCCATGAGTCATGACACTTCATTTCTGTCAACAGAAAAATTAAGTATACAATAGCGACCCCACATAATTTTGCCAAGGCCGATTTCACGATTAAATGAAATATTGTTTCATTACAAGTAGATGTGATGACTTTTAAAATTAATGCAAATAAAATAATTTGATTTTGAAATATTTCAAACGAATTCGTAGTGAAAACATAAATTTAAATATGTACTTGTTTCAGTCAACTCGCCATTTGGCGAGTGTTTGAAAAAAATGGTTTCCCACACTGTTTTGTCAGAATGAATTTGAGCTGAATTCTCAAAATAGTGTTACAATAAGCTTATTATTCTATGATCAACACCCCACCGCCCAAAGTCAAATTTGAGGTCAACAGTAAACAAGTTGAGAGAATACCTGTTCATAGTCCTACAGGTACAATTTTTTAACTAACTGGGGTAAAAATAAATATTTTGGGTAAATTATGACCCAGCATGCTCAGTTTACTTTTATAAAATACAAATTAAACAAAACGTCTGTAGCTGCCAAATCTAGAACATTTCCATTTTAAGGGTACAAGCAATAATCGTTACCTATTTTAACCATCTCCTGGTACCCTATAATTTTAACTTATTCTAATTATACCAGTAAATTCTTACATGTGCAAATGTATTATGATTATGTACAATATATTATTTTCTCTAAAACAATTGTAATCACTTGGATCACTGATTCATATTTTATATAACACGTAGATATCAGTTGAGCATGTCTAAAGGAACAACAGTCCTGTCTGTCTGTAAACATGTACTAATAATTATTTATTGTTTGATTATACTCACAAGACCTTATCAGCATTCTGATGTAGAAAAAAGAACAACAAACACGTAGATTTTTTAGATATATAGAAGATCTAAATACTTCCTGTTCTACCGAAATACAAAACATTCTTTTCTAGGTCACTTTTTATGCATACATGTACAAGTAGTAAATAGGACTTTTTATTGTAGATATCTTCTTATTTAAAGTCATACTAACATATACTAGTTAAGAAAGTATCTGTAGGCTAGGTTGTGATCAATAGTGGATGAGTGGACTGCGTTGCCATGTTTCATTTTAAGTGTTGTGTCTCCCTGACACTTGAACAAACCTACCTGTAAACCAGATATGTACTGAAGCTTTAGATCAACAATCTCATGGTCAAATTAGAATGCCAGAAATATTTTACAAGAATTGGTAGATATATACAACATTGGAGATTCAAGACTACCAAAGTATCATTGTTGGCATACTAATATATTTATTTCTCAACATATGCATCATGGTTCTTACCAAATGTTGTTGTTTTAACCAAGTCATTTCAATGATTGTTATTTATTGAAAATCAGACGTGCTATGTAGAGGTAGCTAGCTATAGGCTTTGATAGATGGAATAACCCTCAAATCTTTGTATGCAAGGATTATTCCATCAGTCAAAACCTAGCTACAACAAAAATATCCAGTCATATTAACATTTTGTTGTTTAGCATTTCAGACACGACTTCACATATTTCAATGAAACATTATGGTTTCTTTTTATTATTTTGTTTTACTTTAAAAAATCCTACCATTTCAAATATGGCAACTAGGAGATGGAAAAAAAAACATGGCTATCACTTCAATGTTTTAAGTTTTGTGTATTCTGTATCTTCAACGTACGCGGTACCTCTATTTATGTTAAATATTAGTATTCTAAACATTTATATGTAAATGTATAATTTGATGTCATTTTTCATGTTTTTAGAGAATTGATTGATGTATTTTGCAGCCCCTCACATGGACCCTGCTGTAGTAGCAGCCCATCCTATGCCAGGCAGACCACAGTCCCGGCAAACAGAGGGAGGAATTTCACAGACATTTACCAACTCTGCTTTTGGCGACGTTCATCAACAGCAACAGTCATCTTCATTATCAAAAACAACTGACAATTCACAACAGTCATTCTCACAACCACCTGTCTCGGCATTGTCAGGACAACAACCATCTTTAACGGGACAAGAATTCACATCACAATCATACGGACAAAACAGTGACTCTTTATTTAGTGAGGACGCTATTTCTCAAAAAGTGATTGGACAAAGTGTGCCTGATTCAACAATATCACAATTTGAAATGCCACCACAAAGACCGTTACCGATGCCCCCCAAACATGATTCCAAACAACAGGTAGTTGCAGTCTTTGCATTAATATTTTTCACCTACTTGTCCGAAAGCCAAATTTAGAAAAAAATTATATTTATTCAAACAAATTCTTTCATAATTTTCACTTGACCAAATCCAGTTTTACTTGTCCTGGGCTTCGGGCAAGTGGGTTAGCACGAAGACTGTAGTTAAAGAGAAATTTGAGTTGTGTTTTTTTTATGTTTCACTTTAAGCTTGTATAGACAAAAGGTCCATGTAAGGTAATTTCATAACTTCGTATCCATGGCTTAGTCGGAGTCTTCATGGTCTGCGTCTGTTAGCTTGTCACATTCAATCTTTTCTCACATACCAGCAGAACCAATTAAAATCCAACTTTGACAAATATATTACTTTGGGTGATCCTCAACATTTTATGCAACTTTTGTTATCCCCTCGCCAACCAAGTTGCAAAGGGCTATTATAAAACTTCCGTCCATCCGTCCTTCCACAACATCCTTGTGAACACTCTAGAATCAACATCCTTCAATGGATTTTGACCAAACTTGGCACATGCTTAGTCCTTAAGAGAATCTGGAACCCTATTGATTTTCAAGGTCAAAGGTCAAGGTTTTGCATTGCCCTTGTTTCATTTTGAAATGTAAGGTGGCTGCTAGGCCAGTTATTCTTTCTGATTTACTGAAATTCAAAAATTGTAAAAACCACATTTTTAATTTGTTTCATAGAAAGAACATTCTTTCCATGGCCCTCTAAATAAATTATGGATTTTTTTTTTTTCGATTGGTAATCCAATATGGCTGGTTCTTTAGTCAAAGCCATAAAAAAATGTACAATTGTCATCTTTATTTAGATAAAGGGTTTTTCTGGTGAGCCAGTTTGACTCAGATGAGTCTAGATAATGTCAAACTCGTTCTTTTCATAAATGTGCAGGAAATATTGCTTGTGCGTTAAGAAAGCGACAATCAGGTTATTGACAGGAGTGAAATACCAATTTAGTAGTACTTGTAGTTACCAGAAATTTAAATAGCTATGTCAAATTGAAAAACATAAAATCTTGATTTCAATGCCTGTGATGGTTGTGCCCTATAGTATATATAAATATGTTATGCATTTACAGAACTCCCAGTCACCTGAGTCCCAAGGAGAGAAAAAATTTACAATGAATCCAAATGCAGGTGTTTTCCAGTCCCAAATATACTCTGCCTCACAGTCACAATCTCAAACAGGTGACGACGAAGCACAACAAAATGAACAAGGTATGTAACTCCTTCAGGTTTATAATCGACTTGTGTTGATGGGTTATCTCCCCTTTCTTTGTTTCAACTGTATAACAATTATGATGTAAGGAGGTCACTATTGCTTTTCAGTGCTCCATAGCACATCATATTCCACAAAATGAAGTGCTGTAATTGTTTTATTACATTTAACATACTAAGTTGTTTTTTTGGTGTACCTGGATGAATTTTTAGGGATTGTTTGTTCAAAAGCTGATCCATTTAATATCATAGGACACTTGTACTAATTCAGTGTGTTCAAATTCATACTTGTGTTCTGCTGCATTAGTAAAACTTCTGTGCCACTTTGGTTTTACAACTATAATTACATGTGACATCATTGGACCGGATATAGAAAACAATTGGCTGGTAGATTTATAAATTTAGGCGGGTTTTAACCTGCTGCTTAAAATATATCGGATACCGTTCAAAATGAAAACCTGCCATGCAATATAACGATTTATCACAAAAAACGAAATATAAAACTATAAATGTAATAACAATGTTTATTGAAATGTAACTTGTAGGAAATAATTACCAGTCAGGGAGTAACTTTAGAGGTAACCAGGGAGGAAATGCATGGAGAGGCAGAGGAGGTCGTGGAGGTGACAGAGGTGGCATGTCTAATGGGTACCATGGTAACAGGAACACCAGAGGTTCAGGCAGTAGTTATGGTGGTAACCGAGGTATGTAAATAGAGACTGCTAACAATCATTGAAATGGGAGTTGTGACATTTGTATGGGGATAGTGGATTGGTTTATTATGAATTCCACAACTGGCCCTTTTACACAGACACACTCAATTCCTACATTTGCAAGGGGCAGTCTTGGTTGTGATCATATGGTAGTTGGATTTACAACTACATATGCAATCAGTGGCTATCACTATCATTATGAGTTTGAACATTGCTCGGGTGAGGTGTACTCGATACAACATTATGTGATTGAGTTGATCGGTGACTTGCTGTAGGTAATTGGTTTTCTCCGGGTACTCCGGTTTCCTCCACCAATAAAACTGACCACCACAATATATCAGAAATATTGTTGAAAGTGGCGTTAAACACCATAACCCCCTAACTGCCTACACTTGCAAGCTTTACGACAAAACACTAGATCCGTTATATTTGGAATGAAGTCATATTTTAAGGTCCATTTTATATTTCATGTACAGTCAAACCTGTCTATAGTGGTCACCTGGGGGAGATTGA
>MJUT01007631.1:117196-136356 GCA_002080005.1 Gigantidas platifrons
GGCATTATTGGGGATTTTTATTCATTACGACGAGAATAGAAATTCACTCACCAAAAATATTTTGTATCTAG
Source organism: Gigantidas platifrons (assembly GCA_002080005.1). NCBI lineage: Eukaryota > Metazoa > Mollusca > Bivalvia > Mytilida > Modiolidae > Gigantidas > Gigantidas platifrons. Next base: position 117,268 of record MJUT01007631.1, read on the forward strand.
TGCATCATGTCAAAATCATCAACATCCGTAAATAGGAAAGCTTTGAAATTTGACAACAAAGTGAAAGCGATAAATCATTGTAATGTTGGGAAAAATTGTCAGGCTGTGGGCGAGGAGATGGGTGTTGGTCATACCCAGATAATGAACATTCTTTAAAGAAAATGCGAGCTTCTTTATGATTTTGAAAACAACGTTCCCAGTTTAACCTCGTGTTACTGGAAATTGTACTTTTGTTTATTAAATATCTTTATTTATTTATTTGTATGTTTTATTCAAATCATATCATATTGAGATAATTTCATCAACAATAAATGTAAACCAGAGTGAAATTACGACAGGAACAAAATAACCAGTAAAACATTATTAAAAACATAAGATGTAATGAAAAATGTTTATTTACAACTAATGTGCAATATTTTGTCAAAAAATCAAAACCCTTCACATAAAGGTCACCTGTATATAGCGGTCATTTTGTCAATCTCCCCCAGGTGACCACTATAGACAGGTTTGACTATCTGTTTTATATGGTTCTAATTCATTAAACAAGTGGGTTACAATCAACTAATGATATTTCAGAAACTGTTACAGATAATATTTATATGTATTTTAAGCACAAAAATGCCACACAGCAGTGCCAACAAGTCAAGTAATGATGACAAAAAAATACCCTGTAAAAATTAAGTCTTGATCAAAAGAAATATGATCATTCAGGGATTGCTCTTACTTCAAAATGTCTATCGTCAAATTTATTACCAACTGTCCACATCTGTTGCCAATTCTATGAAAAAGAAGCCAAAAGTTTATTTCCATATTTACATTTTAAATCCTAAATTTAACATTGTGTATAGTGTCTGAAACTTTATAAGATAATCACTAGTAGTTCAGTGATTGTGAAATTTAAATGCAAACATATATTGATTTGCAATGGAAAGAGACATCATGAAAAACTTGTTGACAAAAAAAATTGTCAGGGACAAAGAATTGTCGTCAGAAAAAAAATCTCAATTGGCGTCTTTGACAAAGGCCAGCAGTATCTTTGATAATTTGTATCACCTTGTCCCAAACAAAATACCATTGAATTAGTTTTTTTCTTGTTCTGCACATAACATGTTGACTTGCATGTAAAAACTTGTTGACTCACCTGTAAACTGTGTTGTTATATTGACATATTTTGTATTTTCTTCAGGTGGTGGTTACCAAGGATACCCTCCTAGAGACAACTATCGTCCAGATGGTTACCAAGGTTACAACGGTAATTACTCTGGCAACGGAGGAGGATTCAAGCGTGGCAATCAGTCACGCGGTGGACCACGTGGAGGTGCGTGTCAATTATGTACAGCATTACTGACTCAGATTTATTACCCACAATACTGTTGTAGTCCAATATACACTTCATTACAGAAATTAACTTATAATACTAGGAAAAAACCACAGAAACAATTACGATATCAAATTAGGAACTGACAAGGGGGGTGGGGGGATTATATCTGTTAATATCAGTTTAAAAAAACTGTGATACTCTCTATAATTTATGTTGACCGTTAATGGTTTACAGAAGCATTTGATAAATAAAATAAACCTAAAACATATAATTTAAGATTAAAAGCTCTATAATTACATGTTAACTTAAATTGTTGCAGAAATATTTAAAAAAAATCATAATTAAAGTTTTTTTTTGTTTTCTGTTTTTTAATGCTGACTTGCGTTTTTTTTTTTAAATCAACTACTTGATAAAATTTAAAAGAAATTTCGACACAGATATATATTCATGGGTCAAAAGTATTTCCACGCTTAAGATATTTCTTATAAAACCACTTATTTTCAAAACATTCTCCTGAAGTCATTCCTTATCCGATTTTCATGAAAATTTCAGCATGTCATGCAGAAATAAATATAGTTTCTTCTTCTTCTTTAAATTTATAGTCATAGAAAATTGTGCCGTCGAGAATTTACGTTTGTGTTTAAATCATAAATGCTTGTAAATAAAAGTGTGAAAAAATGACATGAAAAAATTATAATAGACAAATTAATTCTGCTTTTAATGGTGAAAATTTCAAGAAAACCAGATCAGAAATGACCAGAAAATGTTTTGAAAATAAGTGGTTTTATATGAAATTTGTAGGAAATATCGTAGTTTGTAAATACCTTTGACCCGTGAATGTACATGTATAAAATTATTTATTCACTGAAATTTTCTAAATAAAGAATGTAACAACACCAGGCATGCAGCATTGTTTTGCATGTATATATTGTTTGGTTATACATATATGTTCCTGATGCCAGTTTATTGTTGCAATGTTCTACATGACAGTCTATTCTTAAAGATGTTCTGTATATACTGCATATAAGTACATCTAGGGTATGGATAAAATTAACATTTATCTTTTGTTTAATATCAGAATTTCATATATTAAAATCTCAGTCTCGGATTTATAACAATTTCATTGTTACTTAAGCACTTTTCATGCAGTCAATTTGGACTTTTAGTATAAAAAAAAATCTTATAAACTAATAAATATGTTATTATTTTTCTTTCTGACTGTTCATTATTGATACAAAATTAAAGTTGTATTTCCTGAAAGTTTGAGAATTTTTACTTTTTGTGCAGCAGATTTGATGATTCTTTTGGAAGTTGTACATTGTATGTACAATGTTTTCGTTTCGGCTATGCAGTCAATGGAAAGCTAGATTTTCGGATAATTTTCGTTAGAAAATAAAAAAAAAAAAACATCCACTGGATCTTACAATGAATAGAGGTTTAGTGCTTGATTTGTAAATGTTTGTTTCAAGGGCAATTTGTTTACTGTGGATTCGTAAATTCATGGTTATAGATATTTGTGATTTGACGACAAATTTTATTTTCGTGGATAGGATCCCCTGTAGATATATATGGTGACAAAAGTATAGTTGAAATCTTAATTTTGTGGTTTAATACACTTGGTGAAATCCACGAAAATTGGTAGACCACAATTAAAAATTAATTCACAGTAGATTAAAGAAAATCTTATAAACAGTATATACAATGAAACATGCTTGGTTAATGAGAGCATGATGACACGTGGCTTATATATAACACATTCTAATTTCAGCTGGAAGGGGAGGAGGAGGAGCCCCTAGAGGAGGACGTGGAGGGAATCGTGGAAGCTCCAGTGGATTTGGAAAGCCAAACCAACAGGCTCAACAAGTGTCATAGACAGCATGAAGTTTTAATATGTTTATTATTAAGTTGTGGATGATAATCTCTTGTCCAGCATGATGTGTGCTGTTATTTCTCTCTTGTTTTTTGCATTGTTTTTTCCCCCCTGCATTTTCGGACAAAAGTTTTATATCAACACTTTGAAATCGATATTTAATTCAATTTTTTTTTTAATTACTCAACCCATCAAAACTAGAATTTTAAATATGCTTTAAAAATGAATTGACATTTAATTATCGAAATTATGAAATGGATTATTAAAAACGTGTTTTTGAATTTTTGACAGTAAGAATAGTATGAACAAACAAACAAAATCTGCATGCTGAGACACGAAAGAGTGACTAGCATAAATATGGGCATAATATGTCTTCTATTACCTCAAGTAATGTAATGATCATGAATTTATCGTCCACAACTTAATGCGTAAATTTTGTTATGGTTGGATTAGATGTGGCGAGGCAATATTCAACGGCAAACAACGTTAAAAAAAATAAAAATGCTAAACCAGACCAATTTACTCACTAAGTCACCATGTTTATTTTGTTCTTTAATTGTGTTGTAGAGATTGAATGATTTTTTGTACAGAATTGGATCAGGAAATGGTTTTGATATCAGTAACTTACTTTTTTCTTTCATTTTTCACACAGTGCTATTATGTGTTTATATCTATGAACAAAAGAGATAAAAGTCAATCAGATAGAATTGATTGTATTAAGCATTTTTGTCAACAAAAAAATAGAAAAAAAATAAAAAAAATAGAAAAATTTTCTGACTTTTGTAATATGAAACTAGGACGGTGTTGATTGTGATATAGATATATATCGGTGGTTAATCATGTAGAATTGTAACAGTAAATTTGTGAATTAAAAAGTTTCATAAAGATATATGTTGTTAAATCTTCTACTTCAGTTCCTATAAAAGTTTGAAGATACCAATGTGATAAACAGATGCTGTAAATAGAAGGGACAGACAATACAATGGGCAATCGAAAAAGAACAAGACAAGAAGACTTTAAAGATACCAAACGGGTAATCAGAATCTGTAAATCGAAGAAGAACAGACAACACAATGGCAAATAGAAAAAGGACAAACAACGATCTACAAAACATTACACATAAAACTAAAGAGTAAGCAACACAAACCCCACAAAAAACCAGAATTAACTTGGGTGCTCTGGAAGGGTAATCTTTCTGCTGCACTTGGGTGCTCTGGAAGGGTAATCTGTTTCTGCTGCACCCGTCTTGTTAGTTAAACAAAGATCATCTAATATGGAAATAGTATGTAAATAAATACAATTGAAATAAATAAAATGTCCACCCCGTACAAAACGAGTGGTTAAAGATTAACCCAACATTGTTTTTTACACAGAAATCATGATGAACATCACAAGACACAACTAAATATGTTAGGACATGATCAACTCAAACAGCATGACTAACCAGGGGGGTCTCGAGAGCTCTGGAACGATAAAGCAGTTCCTGCTCTAAAAAAATGTTAACCAAATCATTGAAAAGAAAATTATTATGTCAAGGTACTTGGATTATTTGTCTAGTAAAGAAATAACAGTCTCCTGGTAGCTCCATGTAGATGAATAATAATAGTACAGCATGGATGATAATGATTGGAAAGATGCTTGTTTTCTGCTTTTCAGGGTCGTTTCCGCACGATAACTTTAGTTCTGTATATTGGATCTTTACCAAACTTGGCCACATGATTCCCCTGTGGAAGGGGAAGAACTCTATTTATTTTGGGGTCATTAGGTCAGATGTCAAGATCACTTACTATAAATATAATTTTTGACCGGTCGTTTCCACACGATAGCTTTAGTTCTGTATATTGGATCTGGACCAAACTTGGCCACATGATTTTCTTGTGGAAGGGGAAGAACCCTATTTATTTTGGGGTCATTAGGTCAAAGGTCAAGGTCACCATTACTATAAATATAATTTTTGACAACAGGGTCGTTTCCACACGATAACTTTAGTTCTGTATATTGGATCTTGACCAAACTTGGCTACAAGATTCCCCTGTGGAAGGGGAAAAATCCTATTTATATAGACGGGCGTATTTTGTGATGCACACATTTCTTGTTTGACATTTAGACAATAAGTATTCGTGAAGGTATAAGGTGCCACTTGATCCATAAGAAATCTCTATTTTTAATAATGGTTGCCATCTTGAATGCAGGGCAGGGTTGTCGGACACAATTTTGAAAGGGCACCACCCAAGTTCGGACTAACTTGGTTCAGAGGAGATTTAAGTGTGAAATTTTATGTACTTTGGCCAGGTGTACTAAACATTTCAAAATTTAGAATTTGGCACTTTCGGTTGAGTTTATCACCAAAACTGTACTAAGGAGGTAGAGGAAATTTGTTGGCATAATACTGGATAAAATCTGCCTCAAATTTGGAGGAGAAATTTGTCATGTATAGTTGATATTATCTCGCTATTTTATGAGTTATGGACTTTAAATGTTTTCATGCATTTTGAATGTATCCATTGGTCGGATAGCTTTCATATATGATACGACGATTGGTCATGGTGTGTAGTCGAGCATATTACTTGGCGGGGCAGTCAATTCTTTTTGAAAATTACAGTTTAGTTTTGGGTTTGGATATTTGTTTCTTAGTGTTCTAGTTTAAATACACTGTTAAGAAATGGCTGTATTATCAAAATTGTCCATTTAAAATATACATTGTGGGAGCGAGGCATGCTGTCGTAGCATGGATTTATAACTACCTATGCAATCAGTGCCTATCATCACTAACGTGAGTTCGAATCCCATTCAAGTGAGGTGTACTTGATACAACATAATGTGATAGTTTGTCAGTGACTTGCAACAAGTCAGTGGTATTCTGGTTTCCTCCAATAAAACTGCCCACCACGATATAATTGAAATAATGTTGAAAGTGGTGTTAAACACCATAAAACCTAAGGAATTCATCAAAATCAGATTTGCAATAAACTCTCCAAGTACAAAAAAAGAAACATCTATCTAGGGCTACCATATCCAGATTCATTCTGCACCAAAGATATTTGTATTAAAAATTCAGAAGGTTATGTCAACAAGAACTGAAGTTATTGCACAGAAACAATTGTGTCTGCAGATGGATGACAACATAACCATGGGTCTAGGACAATAGCCCTCCGTACTATTGCCCCTCAGACAATAGCCCCCCATCCCCCAATTTTTTTATTGCTTACTTCCAGTGCAGTAGATCGTGGGTTCGAGCCCCGGACGGGTTAAACCAAAGACTATAAAATTGGTATTTGTTGCTTCTCTGCTAAGTACACAGTGTTAAGGAGAAAGAGCAAAGACCAATTGGCTCGGAATCTGGATAATGTATCCGAGTGGAGTGACATGTCTATCCGCGAGCGATTGTTTCACTATATAAATCCAACTAAGCATGATTGACTAGTACAAAGTGTACCACATCATCATCTTATTGAACATTAACTTGTTCTTGCCATGATATAGCTGAAAAATTGCTGAGTTGGTGTAACATTCGCTGATGAAACATGCAGATGTTACTGAATGGTATCATAAATAAGAGTAGAAGTATGATTTTAACTTTATTGTTGTATAATTTTACTACATTTGTATAATGCATACAAAGAAACGGCAATCAAATATATCTTACTGCAGTATTCAAAACTCGTGTGCATTACAACACAAGATCCTACATATGGTGGGGTTATGTCTTTAAAATAAAAAAAAAATAAAAAATAAAACTATTCAATTTCATGGTAGACCCAACATTCTCGTATAAAACAAACTTTTTAGTTTCAATGTCAAGTATGGTAGTTGCATCACTGCAAAAAAAAAAAGCAAGACATCTAAATGGAGAGGACTCGTTCATGGCCCCATTCTCCATGAGGAGACAGGGTACTAAGTTAAGTAAGTAAAAAAAAAAAAAACATTTTAGTTTCCATAGCAATGGAAGTTGTGACCTTATATAAAAATATTTTTAGTTTCTAGGTGACCGTATGGACAGGTGTGACTGTAGTTGTAATGCTCGCGTGTTTTGAATTCAGCAGTATCAATGAAAGACCTAATTAACACATGGTTACAAATTATTTTGCTGTTGATCAAATAAAAGTTGATACTCGGTCAACTCGTGCAAGTACATCACGATCTCAAATTACAAAAAAAAAATGTATACTTAATTTAAAAAAAACAGTGTATGATAGATAATCTTAATGTCTGATAAAACTCAAAACATTATAAAGAACTAAACATTTTAAATTCAATTACATTTTTTTACACTTCAAATTATGAATATACATATTTAGTCACCAGATTTATTAAAAATTACAATAACTAAGGTTTTGAAATAATTGTTAAGCATTACTTGAATAAACTATTAAATAATTCAACAAAATTCCCCAAAGATTTGATGAGCATAGTTGATCCTCAATCTTTCTAACATGAGCAACAAATATTACCTAAATACCCCCCAAAAATAACATTTGGATTTTAATTCGGAACTGAATATATTTTTATTTTAATTTTGCCTTTTCTGAACGCTCATAAAAGTACCAAATAACAAAAGTGAAATTAAATACAATAACACATGCAACTGTTTTGTATAAAGTGACCAATTAATGAAGTCAAAATATTTGACAGAATGAAAATATATAAGCAACCATGATATCACATTACACATATCAAGAGAATATATGTCATATAAAAAATTCAAACATAAATGATTTATCTCCCTTTGTTAAAATGTCATCATATTATCTCCCTTTGTTAAAAGTGTTCATATCTCCCTTTGATAAAAGTGTCATTATATTATCTCCCTTTGTTGAAAGTGTCATCATATTATCTCCCTTTGCTAAAAGTGTCATCATATTATCTCCCTTTGTAAAAAGTGTCAATTATCAATACAGCTTTAAATACCTTCATACAAAGGGAGATAATACATTATGTTTATAATAATTTTTTGCAATTAACTACAATGTACCACTTTCATTAAAAGCAATTAATTAAATCATGTTTTTCTTGTAAACGATTAATGTATACTTGTACTTTTAATACTTTCAAACAGGTAAAAGCTAAATAAAATTAAAATGAATTTAATCAATTAAGAAATAACATTAATTAATTAAATAATCCTTTGGTCACTTTATATTACTATATAAATATCAATGTTTATCATAGCACATTGATTCATGTGTAATAACATAAATTTTGCATTGTAATAAATTAGTATATATCCAAATTTTCTTATTTTCTACCAAGGCTTTATCAAACTTTAAGCAAATGTCAACCAAAATAACTGCTTTACTAAACAAAATTCATTTTGACCCGAGGTTACCATATCCATATACAGAAGTGGTTTTATTAACTTGAGCTAAAAAATTGTGGGATGGTTGGTGGTTGTCTTGGTAACAGTTTCTTAAGGTTTCATAAACTGAAAGAAACACCTTCATAGAAAATCATATTCAAAATGTTGACTCCACTTTCATTCATCACATAATATAACTAGTAGCAGATATTCACTCATTCATACATAATAGTTAAATACAATATTTCATCATTTATACTAATAAATACACATAACTGTTAAAACGTTCTAACCAATTTATTTTCTTTCAATTGTAAATTACATTTATGTCTAAAATGATATTGTAATTTTTCATTTACAACTATAATGACATTGTAATATTTCATTTACAACTAGCATGACACTTTAGTTTTTCATTTACAACTAAAATGACATTGAAATTTTTTCATTTACAACTAGAATTACATTGTAATATTTCAATGACATTGTCATTTTTCATTTACAACTACAAGGACATTATAATTTTTCATTTACAACTAGAATGACATTGTAATATTTCATTTACATTTTGTACATTCATTCTGTAATTTGATTGATAAAACTGCTTACATCAGACAAGATTATACATATTAGGATGAGATTGCTTTGGTCAGTGGGAATTCTTTAAAACACCATAAACCAGAGGCTGCATGGAGTCTGTAATCACTTACCTAGATAACAATTGCATTCAATTTGTTCTAAACAGAGGATATATGTAGTGGGTTATCCTACTCGGTTTCAAAGTATAATTCCTGCCAAGTTTAGTTCAAATTTGGATGAGCATTATTTCAGAAGATTAAAATGTAACAAAGTTTATGAAGACTGATGCCAAATGACAGAAAAAGTTCACTTGGCCCTTTTGGTTCAAAACAAAATCGTTACTTACATTCAAAAGTATCGGCACCACACATAAACAAGAGAGACAAGCCCTACATATAAATAAGAGGTGTAAATAAATAAAAACAGCAGTCTTGACAGACAATATTAATAGTATAGCACTTCATCCTATCGGACCCACTGCGATACTATCGATAATGTGTCTCAAGACCTTAAAAACTGACATTAATCTTTTTATGGGCAACCTCATAATGTGCTTGACGTCACTGATCGCTAATATACAGTATCACAGTCAGTTTGTTGAATCTGACAATATCACTCATTGAAAGCAAAGAAAAAAACCGTCCAAATTACAGATATCTTTTATGTCCATTATATAGATTTTTTTAAAGATAATTATCATCTGCTATAGCACACTAACATAAAGCAACAGCACAAATAAATTCCAAGTATGAAATATAAGACATTTTGATCATTTGAACAAATTTTGTTTCAGTAAATATGGCCATCTTGAATAGAGGTTAAGTTTGTCTGATTCAATTTTGAAAAGGAACCATCCAAGAACTAATACAGATTGAATTTGCAGAGTGATTAAAGTGAAGATCATGAAATGATTTTTAATAAAAACAGGCCTAATAACTACCAAAATGACAAAAAGATGGTCTTTTTTGTGGTGAGAGGTAGTTGTTTGTTTTGTAATTGTTGATCATTAGAGTTTAAACTTTCATGATAATGTAGCTACATTTTAAATTTCAGCTCACTGCAAAACAAAATGAAGACATTTTGTCATCAAATAGCTAGCAATCAGATATAATTTTGAAAGGGAATCAATCAAGAACCATCTCACCCAAAGTGGATTCAGTGAGGGAAGATTAAAATTTGAAAAGCTAACCATAAATTCTACCTGAGTACACAAACTCATTTGACTTATAAAGGTCAATTCTACACATTCATAATATTTCACATGTATAATAGCTGTGACAACAAGATGTTGCACGCTACGTCGTGCTAAGAATAACCCCACTCGTTCATTTGTAAGTCGCACGGTAAACAGGAAGTAGATGTGCGGTAAACCTGAAAAGGGGAGACACAGTACAAGTCACCATGCCAAAGCCATATATCAAATATAAAATCATTTCTTCCAGTAGAAGCTGAGATATGTTACGAAAGTGTGAATGAATGGACGGACGGACAAGGTGATTGCAATATAGCCCCCTCTCTACGAGGGGGTATAAAATACGTAAGAAGCATTTGTACAGATTCCACAATTTCTTCTAATCTCACTTTAAAATGCAAGACATTTGTCCCTATCCTCTTTAAATAAAAAAAAATAAAAAATAGTACTTTCTTTCCCTGACAGGTTTTTAAAATATTTGCTGACATCAATCTATGATTTTACTGTCACAAATTTTGTTAAGACAGATAAATGTATTGTAGATATTGTGTATCTCTGGTAGTAATGAAACTGACAGATGTGTAACATTGTAATGTTATATTATCATGGCACAACCTAAGGTTTAACATGGTGCTTCTCCATCCCGATGTTTTCATATTGAAATAAGACAATAATATACAGGAGAAGATAACTCAGTTACTATTTTCTCACATAAATTTCATACTGATCACAAAATCTTTTTGGCTTGAACACAGATTTATCCTTGACCTTTGTCATACTTTATCTTTACGATAATGATGGTCAACTAATACTTTTTTTCCGTTTGTTATCACCCGTGGAACTTCTCTTCGGACCGGCGTGGGAGTTTTACAAACTCGTAGCTTTTCAAATACCTGTGTAAAATAAAATAAATATCTCATAAATAATGCCAGATAAATTATGTATTATTAATCACTACACAAGAATGGGGGTTAGGGTTATGGTGTTAAATGCTACTTTCAACAATATTTCAGTTATATCGTGATGGCTGGTTTTATTGGTTGACGAAACCAGAGTACTCAGAGAAAACCAACGACCTGTTGCAAGTTACTGACAAATTTTTATCACATAATGTTGTATCGAGTACACCTCGCCATGAACAGGATTCGAACTCACAACTTCAGTAGTGATATGCACTGATTGCATAGGTAGTTGTAAATCCAACTGTCATACAATCACAACCACAATGGCTCCTTACACAAGAATAAGCACATGACTAGATAACACACAATTATAGTCTTTTGATGTTTTTATTGACCTTGACCTAATAGAAGTATATCAGTATACATTTACACGTTGATCGATATAAAAAGAATATCATTGTTTTATTATATCATATCATGTTACAGGGGAATCTTGCTACATCAAAATCATTTTACTCAAAACAAAATTTACTTGCACTCAATTTACTCCTTTTTTCTCAAAATTTAAATTGTCTCAAAGTACTGCATAGCGTTTTATATTTGTAATGTCAAAATTTGGCGGTTTTATAAATCCTATTTATTGGCCGATATTTATTTTGACGGTTTTATGGAAAGAAAAAATAATTTCTTGTTTGTACTGTCATCATCCATACCTGTAATCAATTTCACGGTACTGTAGATAAATTTTCGATTCATGCATTTCATTCAGTTTTTAAGTCCTGTTCAAAGTAACTTTTCAGTCCTTAATATACAAATACATTAAAAATGTGTTCACTATGTCGAAGTTATCCATAAAATCAATTAACAAACCTGTCAAGGAGTCAACAACATGGCTGTGAAAATAACACTTTTACAGAAATTGTGAAAATGCTTTGTTTTGAAATTATTAAATATAGAAACTTAATAATTATTATAATTGAGTGAGTGAATGATTGGTGTTTAACGCCAATTCAACATTTTTTCAGCTTTATCATGGCGAGAACAAGTTAATTGTAAATGAGATGATGATGAGGTCCACTTTGTACAAGACCAACATACTTAGCTGGATTTTTATAGTGCTAGCTCACTGGTTCACGAGTAGTCATGTCGCTCCACTCAGACACATTATTCTAGCCTTTGCTCTTTCTCCTTAATGCTGCATGCTTAGTGGAGAAGCAACAAATACCAATTTGCTAGTCTTTGGTTTGACCCGACCGGGGCTTGAACCCACGATCTACCGCATTGGGGCAAGCATGCTAACCATTACACCACAGATGCAGTTATGATTGCAATTGATGACCCAGGAAAGATTAGTTAGCATTAACTGTTTCATCCTCTTAAAAAAAGGTTTTAATTATTACAATGTATTACCGTATAGAGGGGTTTTTTCGCAGCACTCCAATTTTCGCTTTATTAGCGTGTACGATCGAAACGCTAAAATTAAAACTCGTTAAATTTGAAGTCCGTTTTCAGTAAGAGTTAACTCCCTATATTTATCCTATAAAATTCATTACACCTATAGTTGTCGTAACATTCAACAGATCAAAGAACGATCAACACAGCAGTATATATAATAATTGTCTGCAATACGGTATAGCGGTATGCACACAGTCTCACGGTTATGTCATATAGGCTTTATGCATAAAACATATTAATACATGTTTATTTTGTAATTTGCTACTCTCACATCTATGTGTAAACAGTTACACATTTTTCCTATCAATTTCATGACACCTGTAATTGCCATAACAATCAATAGATCAAAAGATCAATATCGGTTGGTTGATCACTATAAAAAAATGTCATAATTATAATTGCATGTTGTAAATAACAAACACACTAATTAAACACATTTTGTACATGTATATCTACAAGATTGGATTTTAAATTACATTTTAGTACATGATGTATACATTCTGTCTATAAAGTTTGTGTTTCAAACTACATGGAAATACTTTAAATTTAAAGGTGCTCCCGAAACCGATAATTTCATAATCAATATCGTATTTCCTGTCAGTTTTGTTTTGTTTTGCAGAAGGTGAATGTTATTTACACAACATTCATACAATAATTACAATTATGTTATTTTTTCCCGGAACATGATACCGCGAAATTTGATGCTCACTTAAATTAAATACCCCTCTTTTACATTGACATCGCGAAAATTGCAACCCGCGTAATTTACCCACTATACGGTATTATTACCTCTTCCTCTCCATTTTCTCTGACTGAACAGCTGTGTGTGGGTGACAACCCTGTCTCTGATGAGTAAGATGAGGTACTATCTGTACTCACTTTCCTCTGGTTCAGAGCATCTCCTCTAGGGCCTAACATTAAATTTTGTAAATGTTCACAAACTCTTCTGAATCTTCTAGATGGTCCTGAAATTTACACAAATCATGAAATACATCATTAGTAACTCACAAACTAGAGGTTCCATGGAGACATGTTATCACTTACCTGAATAACAGGTGCCCTCAAATTGGGGAAATTGTCATGATTGGTATCTTTAAAAAAAAAAAATTAAATACATTTTCAGAACACTTCTAAATTAAAGGCATTTGGCAGAACTCAGCAAATAACAAATTTCTAAAACAAAAAAAACCTGTAATATATTCTTTAGATTACGAGTATTTAGTATCACTTTCAACTATATTTCATTGATATTGTGGTGGTCAGTTATTGATGGAGGAAACCAGATCCGTCGCAACTTGAGTCACAAACAAATTTGCATATCATAAAAGTACAACTGTCTGTTCTAGTAGTAAGAATATTCAATATCTTTCTAAATATAATATTCAACCTGTTGTAGGTGGACATTTGTAGAAATATATTTGTGTAAAAGAGACTTCAAAGGACATATCCCTTAAAGTAACATTTGTGAATAAAGAACAGTATTATTTTCCCGATTTTGGCTATCCTGGTTTTCTAGTGCCCACCGACTTTAAAATTATTTTGCTTTCCAATCTATTAAGTACCTGATGAAGATTATTCCAGAAACATGTTATGTGTGCACTAAATTATATATCTATGTTTTTATTTCAGTCTTCTGTCAATAATTTATGTGATATGGAACTTTTAAAAGGTGAGATTGCTGCATTAAAAAAACGATACTTTGGTTCGTCTTTACCTTAAGTTGTTTGTAAGAGGGCTCATGTCTTATTTACGTTATTTGTGTTAGTTTGCGCATAGTGGCGTCCAATACATATTGTGCTGTGTTTTGATTTGTTTTTCGTCGTGATGTGTACCCAATGTTGCCAGTTTTTCTGGATTGTCCTATTTTCTCTAACATTTATTTCCAGTCTCCATTATATATAAGTTTCGCTATGTGTAGAAATTACTTGACTATAAAAACAACAAACCTGAAATAAGGGAGAAGGTAAGACAATACATGGTTCCCATGGTAACTCCTGTTGTATGTGCTGGAGTTATGTCCACTTGGAATCGTACATTTCGAGAAAACATGGAAGTATTACTTGATCTACGGTACTCGGCTCTGAACGTAGACGTAGAAACAACACTATGACTTAAGTCGGCAGTCTGAAATAAAGCATATGTTTGTCATTTTTATAATAATATTTCAATGTTAAAACGTTGCTGCTTTAAAGAATTCTGTGAAATAAAATAGGAAAGGGACGGTTAATTTCAATTTAAAATAAACATTTCAGCTTCTAATAAAATAAAATCCTGAAGCCAAGTGTTTCCAGAACAAAAAAATATTAACATAAAATTCTTACACCTATTATTTACACCTAAAAATTATGCAGATGAAATTAATTACTGGATAATTTGCCAAGGGTCATCCCAGCCTTGTTTTGGTTTAAATTGGGGTTAAGGTTAGGGTTATGGTGTTTAACATCACTTTCAACAATATTTCAGATATATCGTGGCGGTCAGTTTTATTAGTGGAGGAAACCGGAAAAAACCACCAACTTATTGCAAGTCCTAGTCATGCTTGGCTTAATTTGGCCCTGTGGTTTCCGAGAGAAAACTGAAATATACAAAGCTTACAAAAAACAATGAATGGTTGCCGGGATGCTGAACAAGAGTTAGACCTTATCTGTCCTTTGGTCAGGAGAGCTTAAGATGCTTGAGATAGCAAGAATACTTAATAAAAATTATAACAATTCTGGATTTAACCATTGAATGTGTATATTTCAACCATGTCAGAGCCATTTTTTTGTATTTTCTACATCTATATACTTACAGATAGGAATGCATGTACAATATCAGCTTTAATTTGACTGAGAGTTTTATCTTGTCCTGTCAAAAAATGGAATTCTTCTCTGTCAGACCCCATCAGAGCACCAAACCATGACTTTTTTGTCATTCTGAAAAGAAAAATTATTTTAATTATATTAATGCATTGTACTATAAAAATAAAGTCAGAATTTAATTAAAATTTTTACATGGTACATTTTTATATTTTCATTTTCAGACTTGATTTTACATACTTCTAATTAAGTACTATTATTCCTATTCTTATGAAATTCTCCCATTAAATCGACAATTGATGCCGTGAGATTTTCAAATACAATACAGTTATCTCCATTCTAATGAAATACTGAACATAAAAATATATTCTAGCATATCCCTGGGTCTTAAAATCACACAAAATAAAATTCTGCGAAATATTGTTGAACAACTTTGGCACATAAACAATGTGATGTCATATAAAGAATGCCAGTTTAAAATGTAAAGATCAGACATTGTTTGGCTTCGTGTACGCTTCAGTTTTGATAGAATTTAACTAAAATACGTTTTCAAGGTAGGAATTTTAATTATTTTTGAGCATTGTTGTACATATGACATGTAGGATTTCACGTTTTCAAGATGACATCAATAAAAGGTGGTCAGCGTCAAATTCATAGTCGGAAATATCTGGGTCAGCAATATTGTATACAAACAAGTGCATTTGGCATAGGAATATAGCATTCATTCAGGCATGTCAACTGCAGATTTGACAGCTCTCGATAGCCAATGAAAATATGCGGTACATTATAATTCCATTAGAATAAGGGTTAGGGTTATGGTGTCTAACGCCACTCTCAAAAATATTTCAGTTATATAGTGGTGGTCAGTTTTATTGGTGGAGGAAACCAGAATACCGAGAGAAAACCACTGTACTGCCGCAAGTCACTGACAAACTTTATCACACAATGTTGTATTGAGTACACCTCACCATGAGTGGGATTCAAACTCACAACTTTAGTGGTGATATGCACTGGTTGCACTGGTAGTTATAAATCCAACTACCATATGAACACGACCATGATCACGATCATTGCCTAATTATTAATGTAAATAATACAACTATTTGTTTCTTAATTGTTGCCTGTCACATTTTACTTCTGTTTTGATATTTCAGTTATCTTTGAAAATCATTAGAACAAATTCTGAGATTTGCAAGATAATACAGAAAGAAATACATGACTACTACAGACAAACTGCATAGATTCAATTGTCAAGTATGGCATTTTGAAAGCTTTTTGAAAGCTAATGGGCAATCAATACTGTATAAAAGTACACTTTTACATATCAAACCATGTATTGTCTTAAGTTGCCGATATGACTGGACATTTAATGCAGAAAATATCGGACCGACATCCGGAATGCGTACATCTCTTTGGCAGTACTTATGTATTTTATTATATGATCGAACTTTGCCTAGTTTCTAATTGGCTGAAATCAACTTGAAAAGTAATATGTACGTGCGATGTCAACCTCAAATGAGCTAAAATTAGCTCATAGGTAGTGTGGACTGTAATGTCACCCCAATTTGGGCTAAAAATAGAAATATAGATTCCAGAATTCCACGGTCCAATCAAATTTTACGTCTCTCGGCAACATTGGTAATGGTAGAAGTTGGCCACGCAGACAGGAATGTCTGGGGAACAAAGTCGGCACTGTTTGGTGTTAATTCAAATTTAATTTATTGTCATATAATAAAACAGTTAATGACTTTCCATTTCGGTGAATAAAAGGATTGATCATCCCATGGAACACGATATTCACCTCGGATGCCTCAGTGAATATCCTATCCTTGTATTCACCTCATCGAAAGTCATCAATTGTATAAGCTAGCCTTGTGCACACACATATAATACTCACTCAGGAGAAGATTCTGGGGTCAAGGACACATCATCTGTAGGCACTAAAACAAAAAACAAAAGTTGTTTTTTTGGTTAAATATACCAACATTAATATGAACAAGTCAAACCTGTATATAAAGGGGACTCAAGGGAACCTGAATATGTGCCCTTTATATACAGGTTAAAATTATATGCATTATTCATTAATGGTAAAAATGAGACTGCCCTTCATAGGCAGTGATTTCTTATATAGAGGTGCACTTTAAGGCAAGTTTGACTATTAATTCATCTTTAATATCATTAGTGCTACCTTCCACTGTTGTATAAGTACCACTAGATCACTTAAATATGATACAAAATCCATAGCTATTAGCATTTTCTATTTCAGGAATATAGTCCTGTCCAATTGTAGTAAAGAAAGTCACAAGAAAAAAGTCATAGTATTAACATCAAATTGAAGGTCGTTTTTGACGGAAAAAACATGTGTCTATTACAGGAATATACAGTCAAACTTGCCCAGGCGGTCACCTGTATTAAAAGGTCACCTTTTTCTTGTCCTGTCATATATGAAATTTCATATGAATTTAGCCTATTTTAAGAGGTCACCTGTCTTAAAAGGTGACCTCTTAATACAAGTTTGTCTGTAATTTACAATAGTATCTATTCTGTCATGAGTGCAAAAAAAAAGATGAATGGGAAAAGAGAATGTTTATTTCAGCATCACGAAATGACATTTTATTGGGAGTTTAAAACATTAGCAAATAGGAAATTACAATTATAGATGTACAATATTATATAGATAAAACTTGAAGCATTTGAATGCCATTATACCATGTTTTTTTATTTATTAGCATGAGTGTATAAAACGCCTTTGTGAAATAAAAGTGAGAATCTTTTCTAATGCTATAAGAAAATAAAACAAACACATTAAATATATACATTAATATATCCAAGAGAAATATTATGAATAAATTATGCTATTGTCAAAATTGTTTTTGTTTTATTTAAAAAAAAAAAACTAGAGGCTCCCAGGAGCCTGTATAGCTCACCTGGGTATAATATCAACATCAGTCAATAAAACTTGGCAACTCCGGTCAAAAAATAACAAATGTAGCCCTCGTCATTGCAGACTCCCCTCTTCAAAAAAATTTGGGCAGGGGTTCCCCCCTTTAATGTAAGTTATCAATATTGCTGTAAAAAAAAATATAAATGTCAATGATTCTCAAAATTTAGCTTTTGCTACTTCACATTTTGTAATAGAGTTGCTTCCCTTTGATTATTAAAGTAACCAAAAGCAGTGAAAGTCAATAAATAATGCATTTCAAGAGGAATAACTCTTCACACAGTTGTCGGACATTTTCAACTGTGAACTTTTTTTGTAGATCTTGACATGCTGAACATTTTTGCAGTTTAAACTTAACATCTATCCCTTATAGTTTTTGAAATAAAAAACGAAAAGTATTAAAATTGTGAAAATTTTATGAAAAAAAGGGCAATAACTCCAAAATGGGTAAAGGAATTTACTTCAAAATTGCAAGGTATATACATCTTGACATGCTGAACATGTTTGAAGCTTAAACTTAACATCTATCTCTTATAGTTTTTGAAAAAAAGGACAAAAAGTATTAAAATTTTGAAAATTTGATGAATAAAGGGAAATAACTCCAAGATGGGTAATCAGATTTACTTCAAAATTGCAGGGTAGGTAGATCTTGACATGCTGCACATTTTTTGCAATTTAAACTTAACATCTATCTCTTAAAGTTTTTGAAATATAAGACGAAAAATATTAAAATTT
>MJUT01007631.1:142202-162906 GCA_002080005.1 Gigantidas platifrons
ACCTGTCTAAATGATCCCATACTAAAGTAGATACCCAAGTACTTTTTAAGAGTATTATAGTAAACCTGTCTAAATGAACCCATACTAAAGTAGATACCCAAGTACTTTTTAAGAGTATAATAGTAAACCTGTCTAAATGATCCCAAACTAAAGTAGTTAACCAAGTACTTTTTAAGAGTATTATAGTAAACCTGTCTAACTGATCCCATACTAAAGTAGTTACCCAAGTACTTTTTAAGAGTATTATAGTAAAACCTGTCTAACAGAACCCATACTAAAGTAGATACCCAAGTACTTTTTAAGAGTATTATAGTAAACCTGTCTAAATGGTCCCATACTAAAGTAGATACCCAAGTACTTTTTAAGAGTATTATAGTAAAACCTGTCTAAATGATCCCATACTAAAGTAGTTACCCAAGTACTTTTTAAGAGTATTATAGTAAACCTGTCTAAATGATCCCATACTAAAGTAGTTACCCAAGTACTTTTTAAGAGTATTATAGTAAACCTGTCTAAATGATCCCATACTAAAGTAGTTACCCAAGTACTTTTTAAGAGTATTATAGTAAACCTGTCTAAATGATCCCATACTAAAGTAGTTACCCAAGTACTTTTTAAGAGTATTATAGTAAAACCTGTCTTACTGTCTAACAGAACCCATACTAAACTAGTTACCCAAGTACTTTTTAAGAGTATAGTAAACCCTCCCTGTCTAACAGAGCCCATACTAAAGTAGTTACCCAAGTACTTTTTAAGAGTATAGTAAACCCTCCCTGTCTAACAGAGCCCATACTAAAGTAGTTACCCAAGTACTATTATAAAAGTAGAAAATTTCATGAGACATTTTTTTCTGTTTATGGGTGATCATGATTTTACATTGAGGAGAGCTACTACTTGTAGCCATTGGCTGGTAAGCAATCCTCTTTAAATAAATATAGAATTAAATTACATTCTAGTTTCATACATAATAATACTGTTCTGTTCAGATAGCTTTTAGATTATCAGAGTAAACATGTTCTGTTTAGACAGGTTTTAGATTATTAGTAGTAAAACTGTTCTGTTTAGACAGGTTTTAGATTATTAGTAATAAAATTGTTGTTTAGATAGGGTTTAAATTATTAATAGTAAGACTGTTCTGTTTAGACAGGTTTTATATTATTAGTAGTAAAACTGTTCTGTTTAGATAGGTTTTAGATTATTAGTAATAAAATTGTTGTTTAGATAGGGTTTAAATTATTAATAGTAAGACTGTTATGTTTAGACAGGTTTTAGATTATTAGTAGTAAAATTGTTCTGTTTATACAGGGTTTAAATCGTTAATAGTAAAACTTTTGCTTAGACAGGTTTTTAGATTATTAGTAGTAATATTGTTCTGTTTAGACAGGTCTTAGATTATTAGTGGTAATATTGTTCTGTTTATACAGGTCTTATATTATTAGAGGTACTATTGTTCTGTTTAGACAGGTTTTAAATTATAACCCATACACCAGAGCAAGTAGAGGCAGAATGGTGAAAGATTGTGGTCTGAACGAAAACAATAAAAGTACAATTGATAGCAAATTGAGTAATCATATTTGTTCTAAAAAAAAATGGAGAATGATTATATTAGATAACTCCACTTCTAACAATATTTGAGTTATGTAGAGTAAGGCAGCTTTAATTAACAAGCAGTGCTGTAAGCTTAAATAAGAAATAATTTTGGACCCATGAGTTTTTTTTTAAGATATTTTACTATCAGCAGAGCGTTGTTTCCATATAGTTTTATTCTAAGGGGAAGCCAACAGTTGATTCACGACTTACCTTGGCTGTCCATTCTGTTCATTTAATTGAACGACATCAATTCTTTTCCTAGGAGGATCAGCTGAAACAGATACAACTGAAATGTTTATGTGAAAACTCTGAAATCAAATCTGCATAAAGCAGAGATGTAAGTGATCCAGTCACTTGCACGAAGCCCGCGACAAGTAAAACTGGATTCGGAGAAGTGAAAATTATTAAAGAATTTGTTTGAATAAATAGAAAATTGTTCAAAAATTTGGCTTTCGGGCAAGTAGGTGAAAAAAATTAAGACAAAGATGGGTGATCACTGATAAAAGAAAGGAAACACCCTTTACAATGCCCCCCAAATCATTCATTATTATTATTATAGCTGGTTTGCTAAAAATAACCAGAGAATCTGCTGATTGTGGAAACCCTTTCATCTCTGATAAAAAGGTTCAAGTAATAAATTCTTGTTTCAAAGTCATGGCCGTGATCATATGGTAGTTGGATTTACAGCTACCTATGCAATCAGTGCCTATGACCACTAATGTTGTGAGTTCGAATCGTGATCAGGGTGAGGGGTACAACATTATGTGATAAAGTTGGTGGATTTCTCTGGGTACTCCAGTTTCCTCCACCAATAAAACTGACTGCCAGAGAATAATTGATAAGATTGTTGAAAGTGGCATAAAACACCACAAACCAAACCAAACCAAACCATCAAAGTCGTGCCATTGACTATGTATCAAAGATCATTCTAGGAAATGAGAAACTACAAAAAATTATCATTTCCAAACCTGCTTTATATCTAGTTGCAGCTATATATTAAATTTGCTTTCAATAATAAACAAAATATATATCCCAAAACATATTTTCGTATCCTGGGTATTGGTGACACAGCGCTGCATAGAGAGTTGGCAGGTGACAAAAAGGGAGTACCCTCCGGGTTGGGGGGATTGTCAGGTTATGATACAGACTAGTAAGATGTTTAGAGAATGCCACTCTCCCTTCACATCAAACACCTCATTTGAAGGTTTCAAAACAGAGCAGGTGACTTGTAGCTGCTACAAAAAACTTCATTTTTCGCTTCTACTCAACTCTCATATTTTTCTGGTTGCAGCCAAAAGTTGTTGTCCCGATTGTTCCATTCTTCCCTCATTTCTATATAGATTCTGTATATCACTGAATGTTTTTCGTCCTGAATATACAGTGAAACCTGTATTAAGAGGTCACCTTTAGGACAAAGAAAAAGTGGTCTTTTAAGACAGGTGACCCCTTAAAAGAGGTTTATTTCATATGAAATTTTCAATAACAGGAAAAGAAACTAGAACTGTGAGTGACCTCACTGAGTGATACCCCCCGCTTGCAGTTTAGTAGGAGTTGCGCTTACAAGGTACATGCACACCCCCCCCTTTTTTCGTGAAAGTATAAGTTGAATTATCTCCCCTTTTGAATTTTGGACAGCAACCATATTCCTTCATGCACATCTGCAGGTAGTGTACTACAAGTGTGTAAAGTTTCATAAAAATCCAATAAGCCGCTTAGGAGGAGTTACACTTACAAGGTACATGCCCCCCTCCCCTTTTCGTGAAAGTATAAGTTGAATTATCTCCCCTTTTAAATTTTGGACAGCAACCCTATTCCTTCATGTACATCTGCAGGTATGTACTACAAGTGTGTAAAGTTTCATAAAAATCCAATCAGCCGTTTAGGAGTTGCACTTACAAGGTACATGGACGGACGGACGGACGGACGGACAGACAGACAGGGTGATTCCTATATACCCCCCCAACTTTGTTTGCAGGGGGGGGGGTATAAAAAGTGACCTTTTAATACAGGTGGCTGCTTAATAGAGGAGACCACATGAGCAGGTTTGACTGTAGCTGAAATACTGCTCACTGGACGTTAAGCAATAATCAATCAATTGATATAAGACCAAGTCTCAAAGAGTTGTTGACAGACGGACAGACATTGACAAAAACTTAAATAATAATGATTTTCTATACGTTCTGCATATATACCAACCTGATTCAGATCTTGTTTTGATATCAATTTCATCTTCAATACTGGGGTTCCTGAGTTTTCTGTCTAGTAGTAAAAAATATACTACTTTTTCTGTGTTGTGTCTGTAAATACCAATATAATTTTTTTTATTAGAGATTATTTCAAACAAATGCCATAATGTGGACTGTTGACATTTAACAGATAAATGACTTCAATTCAAATCAACCAAATATTTGAGTTCTCCATTATAAGTGAGTGAGCGACTAGTTTTTTAAACCCCAAATGAGCGATATTTCAGCTATACCATATTTCAAATTAATCAACTGAAAAGCTTTAATCAAGTTCAATATAACAAAATTTAAATGTAAGCTGCATTCTAATTAAGGTCACATTAAAAAAATATGTATGCTTCCCCTCGGCCGACTGACTCATTGAAAAGCCTGCCGACTCAAGTTTTTATTTGAATTTCCGATCGCAGTTTTTTTTTATTTCCGGAATTTCGGGTCCGTTTCTGTCATCGTTATTTTCGTTTCTGCATTTTACTATAACCGGAAGATTCTGTTGTTACGATTGCGGGAATTCTGAAAAAAAAAACAACAACTTTTTACCTACCTACCTACCCTGTTTTTGAAGGGTGGGTCGGCCGAGGGGAAACATACATATTTTTTAATGTGGCCTAAACACTCTCCACTGTAGAGTGAGTGAGGTATTGTTTGTTTAATGGCAACTGAGCTATTTTTCAGTTATATAACATGACTAGAACAAGTTACATTCTATGAGATGATGATGATGTCTGTTTTGTACTAAACAAACACAGGTAGTTGGATTTTATAGATACAGCACTTTTCCTCAAGCATATGTATACTGAAATTACTCTAATACAGTTTTATACACAAGAAGTAAGGTTACATACCTCTATTGAGAGGACTATGGAAGAGGTGAATATTATACACCATTGTGCACTATACACAAATAATTACGGTAATTAATACACAATCAATAAACTTATGACAGGTCAAACGTAACAGTATATGAAGATGATAATGAATATTTCTCCTATTCTTAGCGTTTATAATCCGTTGGTTAAATTGTCGTAAAATCTCATCACTATGGTAGTTAATTTTCTGCATGAGAATTCTAGCCAAATTACTTTTGACGGCCATTAACGAGGGAAATTAACAACTTAAAAATAGTTTTGACATTTTGAACATATGTGAAACAGATGTGCATTCTACTATCAGCAGATTATGATATTTCTCCACTCCTGATTAAATTTTCAAATAGTAAAGCTCCCTCTAAAGGTCAAGCTTTAAAATTTGAGTGCAGAAATATCCTAAGGAACTCATTGTAGAACTTAGAAGTGTACTTACTTGGTATTTAGTAATTCTGTTATTAATTTGTCTTTATCTTTAAAACATTGTAAAGAGCTCATGGTAGATAAAACATCTGGGTCTAAATCTTGTATATTTGGTATTATTGATGTCTACAAAAAGGGGAAACAATCATAATAACCATAAAAATAGTACAAAATAGATTACTATATTAGTAACCATATAAATATTGAATATAATAGTAATTATGCAATACTGGATATTGTAGCCATATAAATATTGTGTACTAAAAAAATATTTAACATTAAAAAAATACTATGGTAACTGTACTGTACAAATATTGATTACTTTCAACAATATTTCAGTTATATCGTGGCAGTAAGTTTTATTGGTGGAGGAAACCAGAGTACCTGGAGAAAACCACTGCCTTGCTGCAAGTCAGAGACAAACTTTATCATATAATGTTGCATCTAGTACACGTTTTGTGGTGATAGACACCAACAGGTAGTTGTAAATCCAACTACCATATGATCATGACCACAACGGATCCTATAAATAGTGTACTATGGCAATAGTAATAAATAATTACCATGGAAACCTTATAAATAATACCCTAAAGTTTCATTGAGATATGTTAAATGGAAACCAAGATACAACATGCACAAAAAAATTTGATATTCCTTAGGAAGTATTGGGTACTATATATGATAATCCTACAGTTTCATTGAGATTAAGTGATTAACAATGTTTTTTTAAAAACGAGAGGACGAAGCCCTGAGATGAGAGATAACTGAGAAACGTCCTCAAGTTTTAAAAGACATCTTTAATTATTTTATCGCTATGATAGTATGCTTATCAAGGTAATGTGACCTCATTATAACGTCATATTAGAAAACAGCGATATTACTAAGCGTCCTTGACAACGCTTAGCGATTAGCGATAAATGGAATCTTCTCAGTGCTTACGTGATATGAAACATATTGGTTTTAAACATCAAAGGGAAAGCAAACAAAATAGTGATAAATGTATAATATTGTGTCTGACGATGCTTGCACCAGAACTATAACATTTATAAAATTCTATA
Source organism: Gigantidas platifrons (assembly GCA_002080005.1). NCBI lineage: Eukaryota > Metazoa > Mollusca > Bivalvia > Mytilida > Modiolidae > Gigantidas > Gigantidas platifrons. Next base: position 148,383 of record MJUT01007631.1, read on the forward strand.
TTTCAATACAAGTTTTCATTATGGTAACTTTTGCCTTTTTCCGACACTTTTTTAACATTACTAATAACTTAACAAATTAAATGTCTTGTTTTAGTTCTGTATTCCAATATATGCTGGTTCACTACACATAATAAAAGAGCGCATGTATGTATAGGCAGGTAGGAAGTCAACCAGTCTACATTCCAACACCATGATGTACTGCAACATTGACCATAATGCACTGATTTTAAGACTTTAGAACTCTTTTTTTTAATCAGAGACCAACTAGTCAATTGGCTGTCAAACACAATTATGAAAGATGAACTTTAAATAATTTTGATAATCAAGTTGGGTTTAGCTTAGCTTAGTGGTTTCAGACAAGATTACAACATTTTTGCATGAATTTAGTGATAATAGGTCTGATTTGAACAACTGGTAAAATTTGAAGAAAAAAAAGACAACAAATCATTCCACACATGGATAATCTAAATTTAGTTTAAATCGCTTTCAAATCCTTTACTTTGAACATATCTGATAAAAGTTATTCCAGAAATGAGATCTCTACGTTTATATTGTTTTATTCTATCAGAATACAAAATTCAGATGTGAAAAGAATTACTGGTAGTCGTCTGAATCTATAAACTTGAATTTGATGTATATTTGATTATTATATTGAATCATTGACATTAGTAAAAATCATTAAAAGAAAAATAGTTCAAGAAGACTGCCATATCATGTACAACAATAAATTTTTGCAGTCATATAAAAAATGGCCTTTGCTTTTCTTGTGTTCTAAAATCAATACTTAACAACATCAGATACTCTCTATTAGAAAACTAATTTATAAAACTTGATCACATCACAATACAGCTGAAATAATGTTAAAGTTGCTCTTGAACACCAAACAATCAATCAATATTCTCTATTAAGATTTACTGCCTAAGGGAGAAAACCAACCAAATTTTGCCATATCCCCAATAAACAATTGCCCTCTCTCTCTCTCTCTCTCTCTGTAAATTTCTAGCCGTCCTTCACTACTGAAGATTGACCGAGTGCCCTATTCTACATTTATTGGATTATCTTTTTTAAACAAAAATAAATACCCATAACGCATTAGAATACTTGCTATAGTAGAACAATATATTTCATGCAATAAATCCATCCTAACAGTGTCTACATTAACACTCATGCAATAGCATAATGCAAATTACAGCTTTTCGACTGTATTTATTTACCAACATTAAATTCACCTTCAGGTACTCTTTGTGTACAGACTTGATGAAAACCTTATTATGAACCCAATTGGCCAGCTGATCAAGTCTCTAGGTGACAATTATTTGGATATAAATGTATCATTCACTACTCTACATGCTTATCTGAATATTTATGTTTAAACTTGACCTCTGAACTTGACAGATCAGTCCGAGGTAAACAAATAAACTTGCTCTTAGAACGATGAAACTATCATTTTTTGTTTGTATTTTAAGCTATAACATGACTACAAGATTTATTGTATTTTAAGCTATAACATGACTACAAGATTTATTGTATTTTAAGCTATAACATGACTACAAGATTTATTGTATTTTAAGCTATAACATGACTACACGATTTATTGTATTTTAAGCTATAACATGACTACAAGATTTATTGTATTTTTAGCTATAACATGACTACACGATTTATTGTATTTTAAGCTATAACATGACTACAAGATTGATTGTATTTTAAGCTATAACATGACTACAAGATTGATTGTATTTTAAGCTATAACATGACTACAAGATTGGTGACTTCATATGCAGTAGTTCTGGAGAAGTAAAAACAAATGTCTCAGCCAATCAGAGGCCAGGATCACCATTTGGGTTTTTGAATTACTCTGAAAAGATACAACACTTCTCCAGGATCCCTAAAGGAACATTTGTAGTCATGTTTGGTGACTGGTTGTGCAGTGGTTCTGAAGAAGTAGCCTACAATGTGAAATAAAGACCGACTTACATGAAAACAGACCGTAGGACACTTTTCAATAAGAAATGCTCACTTGAGCCTCTGACATGACAATTGAAACCAAGTATTGAGTACACCCAAAACAACTGTACAAATGAAACCAGGTTTTGTGTACACAAGAATAAATATGATAAAAGTTCATTTAATAAAACCTTTTTCACAATCCAATAATATACAAAGATAGTACCTGCACTATCTGTGCAACAGGTTGTTCTAATTCAAGCTGACCTTGAGAATCCCTACAAAATATCAAAAATGCAACATGATAACAATAATATATATTATATAGACAATCCTATAGTTACTGTCTTAACTGTCACCATTTATACCTCACAATTCTTTAAGATCATAATAAAATTACAGAAAAAACTCTGTAATAATAGTAATAGGTCAAATTAATCTAATTTTGAGCCTGTTAGTGAAAAATATATCTTAATCCAATCAAAAATAACAAATTTCGGTTGCAATGAATTAATTGAAAAGAATAGTTGGTGGGTTTTACTGTAAAATGACCATATTATAAATTGAAATATTTACAGATAGAGTTAAACCTGCATATAATGGACACTCAAGGGATTCTGAAAATGAGGCTTTTTGTGAGCAGTTGCCCTTTATATACAGGTCAAAATTATATGCACTACTCATTAGTGGGGAAAATTAGACTGCCCTTTATTGGCAGTGATTTGCTGTATAGAGGTGCCCTTTAAGGCAGGTTTGACTGTATTATAGACAGTGATTTGCTGTATAGAGCTGCCCTTTATTGACAGTGATTTGCTGTATAGAGCTGCCCTTTAAGGCAGGTTTGACTGTATTATAGACAGTGATTTGCTGTATAGAGGTGTCCTTTATTGACAGTGATTTGCTGTATAGAGGTGTCCTTTATTGACAGTCATTTGCTGTATAGAGCTGCCCTTTAAGGCAGGTTTGACTGTACTTGTAACCCTTCCCTCAATTAAAATATGTCTTAAGGACACAAACGAACTGTCATAAATGGTCACAGTTGTCATATAGAGACAGAAATAAAGTCAAATGTTATTTCATAACATTAAATCATGCACTAAAGATGCTAAACACAAGTTTTAGTAACAGTTAATATTTTATAACAGTATCAGTAACAGTTAGAGTATAAGTAATAGTTCTACAGTGACAAATTACATACTATTATTGTTGATTCAGGCTAACTTGGCAGGGAGTGGCTATCGGTCGTAGTTAAATTGGAACCTTCCTTTTTAAATTAGGGTGGACAGGTAAAATAATTTACATCTGAATTCACTGATCCATTTAATTAGAGTCAATTGACAATTATTATACCTTCTATATTTTATACTATGCAAACAACAATACTATGAATAGCCGATTGTTGTTATTTGTATGAGAACCTGGTGTTACATATAAATAGTAGATTCATGCATGGTCATAGTTTGAAGTTCAAACAGGCCAGCCAGATTACTTTGTAACATCAATATATAAGGCAAATTATTTTCAATGAAGTCACAAGTCAAAAATTCCATTTGAAAAATCTGTTTTTATTTAAAAAATACAATACATGTTCATCGATTAAAAATACCAGAATTATTCTAAAATTCCATTTAAAAAGTCTGTTTTTAATTCAAAAATAAAATAGATTTTAGTCCAATAAAAATATCAGAATTATCGTATCTACATCGTCCGTCAGAAGATTATAAAACTTTTAAATCTCAAGTTAATGGTTGAGTTTGTAATTGCAGCCTTTAATGCAGCTGTGTTGATTGTCAATCATCTTACAAGTTCATGTACGTGTAATCCTTTTAATTGTGGCTGCTTCAGGGGAAAAGTAGCATTTTGAAATGAATGAAATCTTTTGTAGGGGTTTAGTAGAATTTTACTACCGAAGTCTGCTGACCTTACAAAAGATATATATATAGACATCAGTGAACAGGCCTAAATAAAATAGAGACTACTGTACTTATCAAATGATGAGAGATAAATTAGCCTGTAAGAAATATGAGGACCGTTATCCCCCCTCTATGAACCCAAAACACTCTTTTGGTCCTGGAGTACCATAATAAGGCTTTAGAGCCCCAATACAAAATATCACATGCATGACAATCAAACTAAAGCATTCATATAACTGTTGCCATGACAAATCTGTATCATGTTAGTAGTCTGTGTATACCTGAACTGCATGAATTACTGGAAGTTCCATCTCAAAATCTAATAATGTGCCCCTAAAATATCATAACTTTCATCTGAAGCATTCATATTCAATATATCATTATTTATTTTGAATACGGGTTGCATTTATTTCTAATTTGTTCTCTGAGCTTATGGATAGATGTACATTGTGTACCTGATTTATTATTATGTGAGAAGTACTACCAGATACAGGTGATCATCTAAAAAGGTAAACATTTTAAAATAATTTTTGTTGGTATCAATTTTCATGGATTGACTGAAAATAAAATATCTGTTCACATTTTGATTTTCATTGGTTCTAATATTCTACTCTCCATACTCATTTAAAAGGTGTAATTAATAGTTTGTAGATACCCATGACAACAAGGAAAATTGACAACCAATGAATATTAATGATTTTACGATAAATGGAATTTTATATTCTCAAGAATTTGAAATCATACTATTTTTAGGAGTTTTTCAATGGTGATGAAAGGCACTTTAATATAATTTTATATCTTTCTGTCTTAAAAGATGCAAATTATTTTTAAAAAAACATTGCAGCCATTAAGTTTGGACATGAGAAAGTAATTAAAACATTTTTGTGCCTGTCCCAAGCCAGGATCTTATATCATTGTCTTTAGTATTATGTTCAATAGTTTGAGGTCAGAGGTGATTGTTTGTTTTGTTGATATTGGTGGATTTGTTGACCAACACTACTTTCTTTTCATAATAACCTTTTATACACTAATTCTTTTTCTGGGTAATGTTAATGTTGACAAGATTACTATTTCAGCCTATCTTGTTTGGGAAAAAAATAATACATGAACAATAAATCCTTGATTTCTGTGATATTTATACTCACGCTATTACCCAAGGGTGTCGATGAATATCTTCTAACTGAAATCATACAAATATAAATGTTACATATCTTATTCACTATTCAGGGTTAGAGATTAGGGTTATGGTGTTTAACGCCAATTTCAACAATATTTCAGATATATATCATGGGGGTCAAATTTATTGGTGGAGGAAACCAGAGTATCCAGAAAAAACCACTGACCTGCTGCAAGTTACTGAAAAACTTTATTACATAATGGTGTATCGAGAACACCTCGCCTGAGCATGATTCGAAATCACATTTGCATAGGTAGTTAAAAATCCAACTACTATACGATCAGGACCAAGACGGCCCTTTTTCACTATTTGGATTTCAATACACAATCACATTGCTCAGCTAGTATTTGACACTATCTATTTCCAGAGTGCAGTGAATAATTGATTGTTGTTTAATGCTAAATGAGAACATTTTTCAGCCATATCATGGCAAGAATAAGTTACATTTTAATGACATAATGATGATTTACAGTTTGTACTAGGTCAGCATGTTGGATTTTTATAATGCTAGTTCACTGAAACAAGATTTCACAGATAGACATGTCACTCCACTCGGACAAATTATCCTGACTACGAGCCAACCAGCCTTTGTTGCTCTTATTCCTTAATGCTGCATGCTTAGAGGGATCACAACAAATTAAAAAAATCTTAAAATGAAACTAGTAAGAGATCTTCTCTGCAAACTTCATGTTAAATTGGTCCACTGGTCAGTTGTGTTTATTAAAATCTAAATAGCTAACCACGTGCATTGCAATGCTGAATGATAAACACACACACACTGATGGCTAAAGCCTATCTTGTCTAGAACTAGATGAGATATGTATATGCTATCTGGATGTGAATTGATTGATACCGAAAATATCAGCCTGCTGAGTCAGAATATGAAGTTTGTTGGAAAGTGAGCGAAGCGAACGAGTCACAAACTTCATATTCTGTCGAGCAGGCTGATTTTTTTCAGTATCAATCATTCACATTCAGATGACATGTTTATCATCCTTAAATCAAACATAAACACGGATACATCTATACTTGTATTTTCGCGGGAAAAATTACATGATTCGAAATATTCAAGCTTCCTCAAAAGCGTAGTTCATAAGTAGTTTGCAAATATACCATTCATTTTTACAGGTTTATATAAATGTTAAGATTGTTGCATTTTTCCTTTAATGGTGATATTCATTGTTTTTTTATTACAAACATCAATGTCACCCATTTTCATTAAAGGTTTTGTCTACCAATGCTGTTCCGGTTTAGAAAACACAAAGGTCGTGACCTCCCTTATGACGTAAGAAGTATGACGTCTCAGCAGAGGTTATCAAGAATTGTGTAAAGTACATTTTTGTAGGACGATGTTTGCTGATATTGCTGACACGACAGTTCCTAATTTGATATATGTTTAAAAAAAATAATGTTAACTAGCTAATGGTGTTGATTAATTTTATTTACTTTTGTCATCTTCACAGGAATTATCCTTTAAATGTTGGGAGAATTTGGTGATAACTCCTGCTGACTGTTGATAAGTCCTGCTCAGCTCACGCGAACTTTGATACGAGTTTTGCTTATGGAGTCAGCAGGTAGATAAAGCGGGAGGGAAGGATGATAAATACTAGTATCCTTATGATGTGTATATACAAAGAAACCTGTCAAAAATGAACCATGTATAAAACAAACTTTATATAAAGTGAAAACGTAGGAAATCTTTGTTAATTTAACCTGTATAAACCAAGCACTGGCCTATTACGAACACGAAAGCTGGTACAGTGGAGTTTTAAACAGCTTACAATGTAGTATAATATAACTATACATACTGTTAATCTTTTCTCTGGGTCTACTTCAATCATTCCTCGTAGTAAATTCTGACAGTCAGGAGGAACAAAATGTGGAATGTGAAATACACCTTTTTTGACTTTTTCTAAAAGCTGCCTAAGATTGTCATCATCAAATGGAAGTGCCCCCTGCAAATAAATAAAGGGAAATAATTATTGTGAGATGCATGATGGTCAAGATTGTCATCATCAAATGGAAGTGCCCCCTGTAAATAAATAAATTGAAACAATTATTGTGAGGTGCATGATGGTCAAAAATGTATTGTTTGTTTTGCTTGTTTCAACAATATTTCAGTAATAAAAAATTATATCGTGGCATTTATGTTGTGTTAAGAATTGAATGCCATTTATTGGCATGTAAAAGAGCTGATCGAAATATATTTTGTATGAAGCATGATATTGCTTCATGAAAACAAGTACTTCTGTAAACACAATAAAACTACAAAAATAGTCATAATTACATTATCAAATACAATTAAAACTATCATTATTCGTTTTAATATTCCACATTGACACCTTTTAGTATTATTGTGTGTAGTAATTAGTTTTCATGACGTGTGAAAATAGTTTCCGGAAATGGGAGTGGGTGAATGGTTGTAACGCTACATTGACTGATGAAGTTTCAATTCTGAAGTCACATGTCAACCTTTTGCCCAAACACATGAGGCTAAATGAAATACACAGATGATGTGATTGTGGATCAGCTAAGTAAAGTTCTTTTGCAATAAATAATTCTGGTAAAATATAAAAATAATTTATGGGTCTTTCACGAAAGATGTGTCGCCTCAACAAAGTTGAAATAGGGTATTACCTAGCGTGGGCATATAAGTAGAAGCTCACCACACTATTCATGCACTGTTTGGGTTCAAGCATGTTTGCACTTTTTGAGACAAGAATTTGACATCACTGTTGTGTTTTTCACCAGAACAAGATTAAATGAGGAATCTTTATAGCAGACGTCGCATACATCAATTTGTACTAAGTAACAAATTTGTACAAGGTTGAATCTCCATTTCACAGAGAAACTTAATGTCAAAATATAATTACGTTTCCTTTCCTGGTTTCTGGGTTGGGGGCTGTGGGTTTTGTGCTTAACACCACTTTCAACAATATTTCAGTTATATCGTGGCAGGAATTGAACTCACAACTTTCTGGTTTCTGAGAATACTGTTTATTATTTTTTTTTTATTTTTCCTTTGTAACTTACGCTAAATTCATTTAAAATAACTTACTACTAATAATGCATAAAGTATCACACCACAGCTCCAAACGTCTGCTTTTCTACCGTCATATTTTTCTCCCTAAAATATAAAATAAACAATGTTATTACATAATAGTTTCATTAAATACATATCAATTGATTGATTATTCATTGAATAAAGTGATGGGTTTGTTCTTACAAACAAAAATATTGTAAAATCATCACAGATATTGTTCATATACATGTACACTGTAGTTTCCATCATTTTCGTTGATGTGAATTTTCCTGGATTGGCAGAAATTGAAATATTCGTTGACATTTGCATTCATGGTTTTGATACATACATATGACTTCTCTTGTTATTTGCGACTATCGTTGTTCAGTTAATTTCGTGGTTTGATTGAAGCAACAAAAACCAAGAAAATTAGTATCTGTATTCAACTAATAAAAATGAATTCACAGTAGCTTGTGCATAATTTCGTTTAAATCTGTTGAGGAACCATTAATTTCATAACTAACATAACCATTTTCACATATTCAAGAGCAATAACTCTGTAAAGAACAAAGATGCCCTTACAAGATTCAATATGTAAGCCACCCAGCCAGAATACATAAATCCATAAGCACAGTGCAAGCTTGCTGCAACATAGCTAAAAATATGTTGTTGGTGGTATTGATGTAACAACTTATAACAGTTGCTAAGACAACAACTGATTTGAGCATTTGCTATTTTCTAAGAACTTTCATATTAGTAATGCTATTCTGATGGAAAGAAAGATTTTTTTTTATGAAAAACATCAGAGGGTATAATCTGGATAAGTGGGGTATAGTCACCCTACCCAGAAAATACACTAGTCTGGGCTATTTAATACCAGAGTGAATAAAACAGGCTAGCTAACTTTTTTTGCCCAGGGAAAGCCCCTTCACCCCCCCCCCCCAAAATATTTAAAATAATAAGAAAAACTCATATAAACAACAGAGTATCTAAGAAAAAATACCACAACACTCATCATTGCTCCATGTTAATACCTTAATACAGGTAAACATGTTTCACAGCATACTCTGCCTATCACCTTCCCCAGCCTGCAACAACACACTGATTGAAGATTCTGCTATTATTTTCATATAAAAACCCAACAATATTAATTAAAACCCATTATTTCTGTTTATTTTTAAGCGATGTAAAATAATTAAGACATTGCAACAATGTACTCTATATATCCATACTATGCTTTGGATTAAATAAAAGGTGATCATATCTAAACAAGCTGGATGAGAGAGATAATATGATAATCTCCCTTTGTTACTCCATCACCATGGACTTATCTCCCTTAACTTTACTTCAGATTAAAAACCCTCTAATTTTTTATAAAAAAGATGGTTGGTTTATAGTGTTTAACGCCACGTTCAACAATATTTCAGTTATATTGTTGCGGTCTGTTTTATTGGTGGAGAAAACCGGAGTACCCAGAGAAAACCACTGACCTGTCATAAGTCACTGACAAACTTTATCACATAATATTGTATCTTGTACACCTCGCCATGCACGGGGTTCGAACTCACAACTTAAGTGGTGATAGGCACTGATTGTATATGTAGTTGTAAATCTAACTACCATACTATCACGACCATGTCAGCCCCTATAAAAAGACAATCAAGCAACTTGCATAGTATCTCTCTCTAACCATGCAAACAATTCTACTGTGTAAAAATAAACATCCAATATATCTAAAATAAAACAAAAACATCACAGAAACAAAACTCAAATACAGCATAAAACAATAAAAATCCTTAAAATATTTGTTGACCCTTTTCTAATCCATTATTTAAGGCAAATTAAGGTAAAAAGCTAGATCATCAATTCATTTTTTCAAACATTCTTACATGCAAAATAAAATTACAAAGAAGTATCTTCTGAACCAGAGGAATTTTTTTCATGTGTCTGGCACAAAACAGCAGAACGGTTTTACAGAATGCAAAATTTCTGCATGCATTTTAAGGAAACAGATTTCAATAAGAGGCTCATCTCGTTATTCATGCACTGTTTGAGTTCAAGCAAATTTGTAGTTTCAGAGAAAAAGCCATTTATTCATATCCCCATAGAGTCCAATGTAAAAAAACAAATTCTGCGGTTACAGCCATCTTTAATCCACACACTATATGAAAAGTTTGTATAGCAACCAACCAATGATTATTCATATATAGTTGAACTATGTGCCATATTAAATTACCAAATAGAACAAAAATCAAAAAAATGTTGAGGATCAGCAGAGTAGCAATAACCCACATGGCCTTTGACCATATGAGCTAAAATAAGCTCCACATTACATTCAGTAGCCCTGTAATACAATCCTATAAAGACTCACTAATAAGATCTACTACAAGTCACAGATAACACAATGTGTACTGTAACAATATTGATCGTGTGTGTATATAAAGGACAACAATGAAGAAATATTCAGATCTAATTTCTTGTATTTTTCTGGCCTGACTCTTTCTTTTCATTATCTATCTTACAGGATCATAAAACTGTTTTTATTGTGTGGTATATAAAGAAAGGCATTCTATAAGTGTTAATTATAAACTTTAATTAAATACTTCAAGTCCTCAGTAAAGCAATCCTGATTTGATAATGTCACCTAATTTTCTAATTAAATTGTCAATACTGAACAAAACAAATCAAAGTAGTATCCATGGTAATTATATATACCATTATTGTGATACCTTAGCCAGGATAGTTCAAATGGGGAGGGGAAAATCTCTACTTTAAAAATCCTTGTGTTTCAAGGGGAGGGTCATACAAACCCTCTGAATCCCCCCCCCCCCTTTGGCTACGGGTGTGTATATGTGCTTCAAGTTTCACCCAAAATGGGTTAGGATTATGGTGTTTAACACCACTTTCAACAAAATTTCAGTTATATCATGTGGTCAGTTTTATTGGTGGAGGAAACCGGAGTACCCGGACTGACCTGCCACAAGTCATTGACAAACTTTGCCACATAATGTATCGAGTGCACCTCATCATGAGCAGGATTGGAACTCACAACGTTCGTGGTGATAGGCACTGATTGCAGAGGTAACTGTAAATCCAACTACCATACGATCATGATCACCACTCAATACCTTGGTCTAAAATAATATCATTATTGAAATTCAAAAATTTCTTATAAATAAATAGGCATGGAATTCCTTTATTCATCATATACATTTTTTCAATGTGAAAACTGACCAAAACAATTTTCTACAAAAAAAATATACCAAAAAAATAAAAAACAACTAAAAACACAAAGCATTCATGAAAATCACATCTAACACATACAATATAGTGCAAAAAAAATCTTTACATTGAATGACCATTCTGAATTTAATTTTTTTTTTTTTTAAAACATTCACAACAGTTATACAATCATGCTTTTGATTGGTGGAGCTTACCCTGATGACCTCTGGACAGGCATAATGAGGTGACCTGTATTGTAATAGGACAGTTGTCATATCAAATCTCATATTAAACAGTTTTAATTATTATATAAAATTTCACTATCGTGGTAAAAATATATATTTAAATATTGAATATCATCACTAATCTTTACTTTGTATAAAAGTCTAAAATAGTGTAATTAATTCTGATGAATTTTTCAGCTGAGAAGAAGTTACATTTCAATGAGATGATAAAGTACTTGACCAACACGTTGCCATATAGTTGGATTTTAGTAGTGCTAGCTCACTGTTACAACAGTCCACAAGTACACATGTTACTCCATTACGACACATTATCATGATTCCAAGGCAACCTGTCTTTGCTCTTATTTCTTAATACTCTGTGATTAACAGGTAAGAAGGAAATAATAATTTTATAGTCTTTGGTTTGACACAAACAGAACTCGATCTTTAGTTTTATATGTATGTTTTGTTGATCATTGTTTGTCCTTTTGTACTTTTCACAAACAGAACTCGATCTTTAGTTTTATATGTATGTTTTGTTGATCATTGTTTGTCCTTTTGTACTTTTTCTTTTAGCCATTGTGTTGTCTGTTCTTCTTTGTTATACGGTTTCTGATTGCCCCTTTGGTATCTTCAAACTCTTCTTAAACCAACGATCTACTGTACTCTAGGCCAGCATGCTAACCATTAAACCACCAATGCAGTGTCTAACACTATGAAATATATTATTACTGAAGTTATATCTGTAGAAGGATCATACTATGAATGGTACAGAAAACAGAACAAATAAAAACTGGTCTAGTCTGTGTTTGTCTGTTACAATGTTGTGGAGTCAGAAAAACATTATGACAGCTTGAGACAATCTATCTGGTCTGTTACAATGTTGTGGAGTCAGAAAAACATTATGACAGCTTGAGACAATCTATCTGGTCTGTTACAATGTTATGAAGTCAGAAAAACATTATGACAGATTGAGACAATCTATCTGGTCTGTTACAATGTTGTGGAGTCAGAAAACATTATGACAGCTTGAGACAATCTATCTGGTCTGTTACAATGTTGTGGAGTCAGAAAAACATTATGACAGCTTGAGACAATCTATCTGGTCTGTTACAATGTTATGGCGTCAGAAAAACATTATGACAGCTTGAGACAATCTATCTGGTCTGTTACAATGTTATGGAGTCAGAAAAACATTATGACAGCTTGAGACAATCTATCTGGTCTGTTACAATGTTGTGGAGTCAGAAAACATTATGACAGCTTGAGACAATCTATCTGGTCTGTTACAATGTTATGGAGTCAGAAAACATTATGACAGCTTGAGACAATCTATCTGGTCTGTTACAATGTTGTGGAGTCAGAAAACATTATGACAGCTTGAGACAATCTATCTGGTCTGTTACAATGTTGTGGAGTCAGAAAAACATTATGACAGCTTGAGACAATATATCTGGTCTGTTACAATGTTGTGGAGTCAGAAAAACATTATGACAGCTTGAGACAATCTATCTGGTCTGTTACAATGTTGTAGAGTCAGAAAACATTATGACAGCTTGAGACAATCTATCTGGTCTGTTACAATGTTGTAGAGTCAGAAAACATTATGACAGTTTGAGACAATCTATCTGGTCTGTTACAATGTTGTGGAGTCAGAAAACATTATGACAGCTTGAGACAATCTATCCAATAAATATTTAGATTTTATTTTAATCTGTTCAAAGTAGACTGAACATAAATATTACACCTGTCAATTTAATGACATTTATGATTTGAGGTAAGATGTGGTTGTTCCTTTCATTGAATATTGGTTGAATTGTTGACCATCACAGTTTAAAGACAAGGGTAAACGAATATGCCCCCCGACTCTTCGTCGCGGGGGCATAACAACTTTAAAGATACCAAAGAGGTAATCAGAAGTTGTTATTACAATAAGAACAGATGATACAATGGTCAAAAGAAAAAGGATAGGAAGACTAACATGGTCAATAAATCAATACAAAGAAAATTAAAGATCAAGTAACACAAACCCCTCTAGAAAACATGGGTGAACTCAGGAGATCCGGAAGAGTAAGCAATTCCTGCTCCACTAGTGGCACCTGTCGTGTTACTCTTGTTAAAAACTCTTTTACATTTCCTGCTCCACTAGTGGCATCCGTCATGTTACTCTTGTCAAAAAACTTTTGTTGTTTCATAATGTTGGTGTGTACTTATGAATTTAACATTTTGTACAACATTTTGTGTAGTCAGTCATGTACAACTGTGCATGTATTAATATTTGATAAGTTCATAACAACTATTTTCACGGTAATCTCTATTATCACATGTTTACTGGTAGGAAAGTAATCTTTTTATGTAGTTTTGCAAATAATAAGAGAAATCAATTATTAATGGTAATGAAATTAATGGGGTACACAAATTGAGAAAAAAACAAAAATTATAATTTTTTATAACTGCAGTATTTATCACTATATTATATTTCTATTCCTATGAAAACAAATACGTTTGTGTGATAATGCCATAAAAAAAAATCTGTGTACCTCAGGACTTTTTATTTACATAAATGACACATATTAATGGTATTTAATTCATATTATTGCTAAATCATTTTATATTGTAAAGAAATATGAAATTAATTTAATTCCCCATTGGTTATTTTGAATCAGTATAAAATTATTAATATGTTCTGTAACATTCTGGTGACTACGAAATGTCAGATTATATTCATTATGGCTTTTAAAGAAAATTGTAGCATTTTAAAATACATACTCATTCTTTTCGATCATATTTTGGATACATCTAACTCTATGTTACATGAACCAAATTTCAAAAATATGATATATATAACCAGGGGTGTGGAAATACTGAAATATTCTACTTGTCCCCGGACAAGTTATCTGAAAAAAGTTACTTGTCCGGACAAAACCCTACTTGTCCTGTTTTTTATATAAACATTTGATACTTGCAAACACAGTTGCTAACTAAATTGAACTTGTTTATATTGTCTATTACATCATTG
>MJUT01007631.1:176099-206935 GCA_002080005.1 Gigantidas platifrons
ACCAGCTATGGTTTCAGTAGTCCCTCTCTTCTAAGGCCACTCCCACTGAATGCCACCCCTCTTACCAGCTATGGTTTCAGTAGTCCCTCTCTTCTAAGGCCACTCCCACTGAATGCCACCCCTCTTACCAGCTATGGTTTCAGTAGTCCCTCTCTTCTAAGGCCACTCCCACTGAATGCCACCCCTCTTACTAGTCCCTCTCTTCTAAGGCCACTCCCACTGAATGCCACCCCTCTTACCAGCTATGGTTTCAGTAGTCCCTCTCTTCTAAGGCCACTCCCACTGAATGCCACCCCTCTTACCAGCTATGATTTCAGATTCACTGAGACAGTAAATTTTCCCCATGGGTAAAGAAAGTTCATCCCTCTAAGTCTTATAAGGACACCTATTCATTACAGAAGGGTTAAGGGTAGGGCCTTATTAGTGGAACTACTGTACATTGATAAAAAAGAAAGAAATTTAAAACAAAATAAAATATACACACAAAAGTCTTATGGTACATGTCCAATTAAGCAAGGACCTTATATACGTCATTTGCGTCCTTGGATTAAGATTATGAGAAAGAATGTGGTCAAGTTTGTTAGACTCCATCAATTATATATCTATAAAGAGGATTTGTGATCAACAACAGTAATCCAATGTCAAGGACGAGAAGATGGATGGAAAGTGATTCCAGTCTATAATGGCAGGGTAATAAAATCATTCCATTCACTGATTCAGGACAATATTTTGCAGAAGTAACTGGGTGGCAAGTCATGATAATGACTTGTATCTTGAGTTTTATGTTATATTGCTGCTCAGTGCTGGATTGGAAAGTAAAAAACACAACATTTCTACCCAGAATATATATGGTTTAAGTATGTAAATAGAGATTCTCCGGCTGCTGACAGTGGATTACCATCTACAATGTACTTCTGCAGTCGAGAATTTAAAAATTTTTACTATCAAGAGGGGAGAAAGATCGGTAATTCACTTGTTAGAGGAAGGATAATCTGTTTCTCCTATGACAAAAATGTAAAAAATATTTTTAAGTTGTTAATGTCCGTCATTAATGACTGTTGAAAGGAAATTGACAGGAATACTCATACCAAAATTAAACTACCATGGTGATTACGAAAACTCAATCATCTGGTTAAACATGCTAAGAATAAGAGAATTATTGTTTAACTTCTTAGTCTTCATCCAGAAACAATATCACAATAGTCTTCAATGGTTGATTTCAACCGTCTATAGCCGAGAAAATATTGACCATTGAGAAGGCCCTATCTTTATTGTCATCCAGAAACAATGTCACAATAGTCTTCAATGGTTGATTTCAACCGTCTATAGCCGAGAAAATATTGACAATTGAGAAGGCCCTATCTTTATTGTCATCCAGAAAAAATGTCATAATAGTCTTCAATGGTTGATTTCAACCGTCTATAGCCAAGAAAATATTGACCATTGAGAAGGCCCTATCTTTATTGTCATCCAGAAAAAATGTCATAATAGTCTTCAATGGTTGATTTCAACCGTCTATAGCCGAGAAAATATTGACCATTGAGAAGGCCCTATCTTTATTGTCATCCAGAAAAAATGTCATAATAGTCTTCAATGGTTGATTTCAACCGTCAAAAGCCAAGAAAATATTGACCATTGAGAAGGGCCTATCTTTATTGTCATCCAGAAAAAATGTCATAATAGTCTTCAATGGTTGATTTCAACCGTCAAAAGCCAAGAAAATATTGACCATTGAGAAGGCCCTATCTTTATTGTCATCCAGAAAAAATGTCATAATAGTCTTTCAATGGTTGATTTCAACCGTCAAAAGCCAAGAAAATATTGACCATTGAGAAGGCCCTATCTTTATTGTCATCCAGAAACAATGTCATAATAGTCTTCAATGGTTGATTTCAAACATCTATAGCTGAGAAAATATTGACCATTGAGAAGGTCCTATCTTTATTGTCATCCAGAAACAATGTCATAATCAATATTTGTTCCATTCATAGAAATTACTGATTAAATACACTGACCAGGTTGAGTATTATTACTATGAAATAATAAAATTAACCTAGCTATTTAATATTATCATAAAACACGAAAGCATTTTATATAAGAATTGATTTTCTGATTTGACTCTAGATATCAAGATTATAGATACTATTGTCTGTGGCTGTGTAGTCGTCCCTGGAGAACAGACTTAAGTAATACAGCTCTTAATATTAACAGATTATTACTCTTCAAATCTTTTGTCTACGATTTTTCCTGATTTTTCGAGAGAAAAAAAAAGATTAGCGTCATTGGATTTTATTGTAGTAAATATAAGAATGGTTGCATGTTCTCATCGAAACCACAGTCATAAAATGATCTTTCAATCAACATCAGAAAATTCTATATATATATTTGGTTCATTATCAAGAGATATTTTCAAAATCAATAGAGATTTGTATCCATATTTCTTTCAGGATTAGATTAAGGTGTTTTGCCCCACTTTCAACAATATTTCGGTTATATTGTGGCAGTTTTTGTTTTAACGTAGAACATATTTGGTTCTTGATTGTGTAATCATCACTTCAAACAACTTGTACTATATTGTAGCTACAAATTCTGGCATGGTCTGTTATCTAGTCAGGATAGTAAAAATATCATACTACTTTCCCATGATATGGCTTAGTGGAGATGGGTGCACATGGCTGATTAGTTCTGATCATAAAATTAATTTAATGTAGAAATGTTGTGAGAACTTTTGAGATGATCCCCTAAATAGTTAGTAAGAACGGATATGGATGCAAATGAACATGAGATACTATCCAACACTACACCCAGACACAAATTCAAGTAAAGGAACAGTGATTTTATTTCATTATATAGGCATTTTTTTGAGTTTTTATGAATGAGAAGAATGAATTTTATACATTGTTAGCAACACTGGGTTGGACATAATCTAATAAATAAAGAGTTAGACAAGCGTATATCAATGACACTGTTGTTCAGCGAGTATTACACCATTAAAATGTTAATCGCATTCAGGCATGCATGGCTCATCCGACATGCATGTACAATGGGTGGTTTTATTGGTTTTTTCTTCAAATATGAAAATTCATTCTATATCAAGTCTTAATAAGATATAATGTAAAATTCTAAAATTAATTTTATTTGTTTAGAGTCAAACAGTTTAAAAAGATGCACAGACAAATTTTTAAACTAAACATTGAATGAGGATTAGGCTTCTGGTGTTTAACTCCGCTTTGAACTATTTTCAGTTATAGCGTGGCGGTCAGTTTCATTGGTGGAGGAAACCAGAGAACCCAGAGAAAACCACCAACCTGCCGCTAGTCACTGAAAAACTTTATCACATAAAGTTGCATCGAGTACACCTCGCCATGAGCAGGATTTGACCTCTCAACCTTAGTGGTGATGGGCACTGATTACATAGGTAGTTGTACATCCTACTACCATAAGATCATGACCACCACCTCTCCAATCTTCAATGAAGCAGACGTAATGGTAATAAATCTATTAATCAGAACATTATATCTGGTTGTACACCATCAAGGTTATACAGGAGCTAATCCAAAGATTGATGTTGACAATACTTAATAGTATTAAGGTACCAAGGGCAAACATGTGTATAACAATGTCTTATCATGTGTGTCATAAACAAAATAACAAGTCAAATCAGTATTCAGTTAATTATTTTTCAAAGAAGAAATATTCTATGAAACAGTGAAACATGTTTCATCTTAACACACTTGAGGGTTAGGGCTATGGTGTTCAATGCCCCCGCCCCTTTCAACAATATTTAAGTTATTCCGGCAACCCATTTTGCAATGAAACTGTGGCCTTTATAAGAGGGATAGCCTGACTCTTGAGGGCATGGGCAACAGTATTTGATTAGCTCTGTGCATCTGAAACCTGGCCTGATAAGAGAGGTGGTCTTTGGTAGGAGTGGCCATTTAAGAGAGGAAGTATGTAAATTTAGTAGTATTTGATCATCTCAGTCCATCTGAAATCTGATCTGATAAGAAAAACAAAAAGGGGGGTTTCGATAGGGGTGGCCATGGGCCTACTGTACAGGATTTCTGTCTACTCAAGGTTCATTTAGATATATTTCCCTATGTCTATCTCGTTCTTGTGATCTATAAATAAACCTACAAGTATTTTTTGTTTTCGTAGACATCAAATAGTCCCAGTACATGTGGATGTTCTATCAACTTCATTATGGCTATTTCTCTTTCAACCTGAAAGTACAGATCAATAATATTATTATTAATTTTTTAATTTAAGATTACAGTCAATCCTGCTTTAGTGACCACCTCTAGTAGGCAATTACTTGTATTATGTGATCTTATATGTTATTCCCTTCACAGTGCATTTCTGTACTAAGCAACCACCTGTCTTATGTGACCCTATTTCATAGTTCCCTTGAAGGTCACTTAAGACAGGTTTTACTATTTTTTTTGCATGAGTCAGGTTTACTTTGGATGCTAGAGTGATCAACTTCTCCTTGAGACATTTAAACTTCCCATTCACTGATTGAATGAACTTTTCAAAGTACAATAGGTATTGTATTTATTCAAAGGGAGAGTTCGTCTTTGAAAAAAATATTTACCTTCAGGAACACCAAATGATACACAGGAAAGGTTTTATTATCCCCTCGCCAACGAAGTTGCGAAGGGATATAGTAACGCTACCGTTCCATAACATCCTTGTGAACACTCTAGAATCAACATCCTTCAATGGATTTTGACCAAACTTGGTACATATTTAGTCCTTAAGAGAATCTGGAACCCTATTGATTTTCAAGGTCATGGGTCAAAGGTCAAGGTCACAGCATCAAATGTTTAGCCGAGGAGATATGCCATGCTTTGCATTGCCCTTTGTTTCTCTTGCAATATCATAAAACCAAACATATAAACCCCTTCTCCTTCCATGACCATCGCGATCGTATGGTAATTGGATTTACAACTACCTCTGTAATCAATGCCAATCACAACTACATGTAATGTTGTGATTTTGAATGCTGCTCATGGCGAGGTGTACTTGATACAACATTATGTGATAAAGACTGTCAGTGACTTGTGGCAGATCTGTGGTTTTCTCTGGGTTAACTCCGGTTTCCTCCACCAATAAAAATGACCTCCACAAAATAACTGAAATATTATTGAAAGTCATGTTAAACATGATATATTGAAGGAAAAGGGGTTAATGGTAGGGGTATCCTACCATTAACCCCTTTTCCTTCAATCTATCATGAAGATAGTCTGTAAACCTGTCTTATGTGACCTTCCAATGGAACAGTGAAATATGGTAACATAAGACAGTCACTTAATACAGGTTTAATTGATATGAAATGCACTCTGAAGGGAAATTAAGGCCACATAATACAAGTTAATTGCTTAATGGAGGTGGTCACTAAAGCAGGTTTGACTATTACTATACTAAATGTTGTCACAGAATATAAATGTGATGAAGAATTAATGACAACACAATAACAGGGTCCCCTAGACATTATCAAATATAAATAACAATGTTTAATACATCTAATCAACAAAGACCCGTCATCAACAGAAATCAATAATAAACATTACAGACTGTGTACAGTGGTATTCTCCTAACCTATTGTATTACAAAAATCCTTCATAGATATGTATTGGGTAAATGCAGTTTCTGATGAATGACATTTTGAACTTACGTAAATACATTCTTGTATTCATCATACTCATTGTTCATTGAGAGACAAAAGGGCTGTGGTGAACGTTTTCCAAAATGAGCATTATAATTAAATAGAAGTTAATGTGATCTATTGTTCTACAGGCAGTCAACAAAAGTATTCAGAAACTTCCAACAGTTTATTAATTCAATCAAATATACATTTTCAGAAATCATTGGTAGTATATAACTGTATTTTAACATACTGTACCATTGTGAGATGAGGGGACATGAGTGGTCTATAGTAGTTAAGGTCATTGACTTCAGACCACAAGAAATGCCACTGTCCTGGACTTGAGCAGGGATACTCATATCAAATGTTTTGCTTCCCAGGCACATACGCCAGATTTCATAGTTGTCAGCTTTTCATCTGTGTAGCCCCGCCCACCCAACATTAAAGTCTAGAAGCCATAAAATAGCTGAAAATTTTCTGAGACTGACAATAAACACCAATAATCCACGACCCATGATACAAATGTATCTACCAATGTATGGTTTTCTTATGTGTAGCCACCAACAACGAACATATAACATAGTGGTGTCCAGCACATATTGTGTTGTGTTTTTGTTTTGTTTGTCTTCGTCTTGTGTACCCTATGTTGCAAGTTTCTCTGGATTGTTAATTTTTTATTGGCCCTTCAGTATTATTGAAGGCTTTCTGGTGTCTGTTAATTACCGGTATACTACAATTCATATTTCTCAGTTGATATAAGGTTAAAACTGAGAGACTATAAAGATTCTATAATTACCTACTTCTAATTTAACCTTGTGATTCACCTCCATGAGATGTTTAATCAAACCATCATAAATCTCTGATAAACTTTTACTGTAAAGTATATTTATCTTTGTTCAATTAATTTGCTCTTCTTTTCTTAAATGAGACTGGGGGGAAATAAGCTGTCTAATGTCTAAAGAAATGCTATGCATAAATTGAACCAGAGGCTCACCTGAGCTTGCACTGCTCACCTGGTTCAAACCAGTTTTAAGTTTTTGATAAAAAAATTTTAATTTAAATTCCAAGAGAAGAATTTTATTATTTATCTTCCAATAGTTAAACAATGTCTTGTGCCGGCATGCATGATGTCTGCCAACTGAATATGATTAAAATCAGATCTCTCACTTGCCCCCCTTTACTGATATGTTGCATCATGGGAGATCTGAGGAAACATCATTATGGAGCCTTATGCAAGTGACCGTATGTCATGAATATATAATGATAATTATGATAAATAGGGTTTTAACCTTTTTCATCCAATCAGATTGCTTGTAGCATGCATGCTATGCTATCTACACATAAAAAATTATAAAGGACTATCCAAAGATTATTCATGTTCAGTTTGTGTTCAATTAAATTTCTAGTCTCCGAGAATTTTTTTTTTATTGCCCCATACAACAATGTATATACAGGCTCCTATAATAAAACCATATTCTCTAATGGCAGCTATCTTGGATTTCAGATTGACACACACAAAAAATACACACTTTGAAAGGACCATCCAATGCTCATTCACCAAGTTTGCTTTCAAATGGTTCATTGGTTTCAGATAGGAATAATTTTGAAATATTTTCCCCATAGGATTCAATGTTAAAATTTTTGTCCAATGATGCCAATTAGTTTGGATTTCCGATTAACACACAAAAAAAAATTCATAAGAGACCATTCAATGGTTACTCATGTACAATTTGGGTTCAATACAATTTTATTTCTGAGAATTTATTTTAAAATAAAAATGTATTGGGAAAGTTTCCTTTAAGATCTGTTTTCTTCAAAAACAAACTGAAAACTCATCTGAACTGGAAATATCTAATTATAAAATGTATGATCTTTAATTAAAGGAATATTAAATTTCTTTTTGATATATATTTTTTGTTCTTTGGTAACATCACAGTCATTTTATATAATAAGTTATCATTATGTAATTAAAAGTCAGTTTACGTTCAAGAAACTTGCTAAAATTACAGTCATTTTATATAATAAGTTATCATTATGTAATTAAAAGTCAGTTTACGTTCAAGAAACTTGCTAAAAGTTACATGATTTTTCAATAATATTGGTATATCAAGCTGCATCAACGGTAACGCACAGCTGATCATGCCCCGATTACTCTCCACTCATCACCTTTGGGTTAACTGGCAGAGAAATCCTCAGTTCTTGAAAATAGGCTATTAATAATAACCAATTAATATCATTGTTGATATTGCTAATCTCCTGATTTGATGTGAAAAATATATACTGAAAAATGGGGACTCCCATAATTTGCAAGGGATATCTTTCATAAGTTAGACACATTTAAAAGCTGTGATGTGATTAACTATAAAGATAGTCGTCGGAACTTCTCAAAGTGTTCTCAAACGATCATATGTCTACATGGATTCCTCTGCAAGGGCAGTTGACCCACAGGTAATGAGTGGAGAGTAATCGAAGGAGATTAGCTGTGGGTTACCAAAGATAACCAAGTTGTAGTACTTCACTATTTATAGGTGGTACTTTTTACTAAAATTTATCAAAAAAATGTTTTCATCAATATCTTATACAACACTCTAATCAGGAGATATCAAACACCATTTTAGGTGGTAAAAGTACCTGGTACCGCCCCTTATTGAAAGGTTTAGGGGGTAAAAGTACCTGGTACTGCCCCTTATTGAAAGGCATGAGTGCTGGCTGGTATCATTGTTTGATAAAGTTGGAATTGTACCAGTGCTTGTCAACAAGTTAAACACTGACTAACAAATGGTAGATGAGCTTACTAGTTCTGTCAAAAACATATATTATTGTTGACAATGTCTGTACTTAAGATAATTGGTCTTATTTAATGTTGAAATAATGTCATTTGACAGAAGAAAATGTAGAATACACTTGACAATTTAACAAACAAGAATAATCATCAACACATGATGCTTCTGAGTATCTACGGACTGGCATCAGATCAGAGGTCGTCATAAATAAGACATCATCATAGTTCAATTTTTGCATCATGCAACTTAATTCACTTGGTCTGTATATATATTTAAGCATTTCATAATTAATTGGCATTAATAGAGGGACTATGTGTTTGCAAATTATTTTACATTTGATTAATAAAAAAATATTTTTAATAATGATCGTCAAAATTTTTTTTTTAATCAAAGTACTCAAAATACTGATCGATAGTTAAGATTTTTTCAGAGATTTTTTGTTGTAAGATGTACTTTCTTGTTAGACTTTCACATAAAATGAAGTTAAACATGGATATAGCTGAAATATTGCTGAAAGTGGCATTAAACACCATAACCCTAACCCATAATAAAATGTAATTTTTTTTTGTTAATCGTAAAACTAGTATCTTGGGGCCCTGTTGGGTAAGGAAGAATAATACATGTAGTCTAATTGAAATAAACATCTACGTAAAGTCGTAAGTCTTATTTTCCTTTTTGATTAGTAAATGAAATTGCCCAAATTGTCGAATAGGAAGAGCATGGGCGAATGCAATTGTTACAAAAAATGCTAGATCAGAATTAATTATCTCCCTTAGAGCAGAATGAATTATCTCCCTTGGTGTTAACTTGAAATATTTTTGATGGACAACAGACAATGGGTGTCAACTGATAGCAATAGTTGACATGACCCTCTCCCCCAACCCCACTCTTCTGGGTGAGCTAACAAAATTTAAGACATATAATGGAAATTAGTTGATTTAGACCAGGAAAAGATGAAAATAATAAACTGACAGATATACTCCTTGTTAACCCTTGCTTGGGAAATGAGTATAAAGAGGACTCAATGTAATAATTTATATTCATAATATACATTGCTTACTGTAAAATATTTTTCATTGTAATTGTATTTACATTTGCATTTTCCTCTATCCACAGCAACATGATTCAATTAAGATGAGAGAGGCTTGGTAATGTAAACTGATTATTACTCTAGCTTATCATTTATTCTATATATTGCCTGAACTACTTCCAAGCCAGTTATTTATAATTTTATTTATGTTTTGCATTCTTGTAGGTCTCAGTTAATTTATCTCATTATTTACAATAATATACAATTGGATTCTGGAATTACTATGATTATGATTGGTTATTTTTCATATATTTTCTTGCATATACGTAATCAAACATAGTCGTTAACAAGTGTATTGACAACAGAAGAGTGCTTACATGCTCTTTTTGCCTGGTCGTTAACATAACTACAGTCAAATCTATATTCATAGACCACTCAAAGAACTGTCAAACTATTGTCTCTAAACACAGGTGGTCTCTTAATACAGGTCAAATGTATATGGAATGTACTACAGTGGTTATTTAAAAGATTGGTCTTTAACACAGGTTTCTGCTTAATACAAGTAGTTTTTCAAGCAGGTTTGTCTGTATTTGGATGACAGTGACAGACAGTGACAGACACCCAAGGACAATCAGTATCAATGGTCATTGAAACTATTAGTTAAAGTTGATCATTAGAGTACTGATTATAATTATCATTTATACTCTAGGTTTTCTAGATCAACAAATTTCAATAAAGACCGATTTCATTTAAACTGATACTGTTGCATAGCACATGAGCAAGAAAAGCTTGAAGACATCAAAGGGGTAATCAGAATCCATAAATCGAAGATGGACAGACAACAAAATGGCCAAAAGCACAAACAATGATCTACAAAACACTACAAAGAAAACAAAAGATTGAGTAACATGAACCCCGCTAAAAACTGGGGCTGAACTCGGGTGCTCCGGAATGGTGTGCCCTGAACAGAAAAAAATTGGACCTGAATGACAAAAGTCAACACTAATTCCTTCATTACAGTATCTGTATAATATCTATCCTCCCCCTGCCACCAATCTGTATAATATCTATCCTCCCCCTGCCACCAATCTGTATAATATCTATCCTCCCCCTGCCACCAATCTGTATAATATCCATCCTCCCCCTGCCACCAATCTCATAATCTTTCTACTACTTACCTTCATTAAAACTGATTCACTCAATTTCTCCCGATTGACAATCTTAATCGCTACACGTTTCCCTGATACACAATGTACGCCCAGCTTTACAAGTCCTACAAATTAAAGTTAAAATAATATATAACACATTTACACGTTTCCCTGATACAAAATGTACACCCAGCTTTACAAGTCCTACAAATAAAAGTTAAAATAATATATAACACATTTATATGTTTCCCTGATATACAAAATGTACACCCAGCTTTACAAGTCCTACAAATAAAAGTTAAAATAATATATAACACATTTACACATTTCCCTGATATACAAAATGTACACCCAGCTTTACAAGTCCTACAAATAAAAGTTAAAATAATATATAACACATTTACACGTTTCCCTGATATACAAAATGTACACCCAGCTTTACAAGTCCTACATATTAAAGTTAAAATAATATATAACACATTTACACGTTTCCCTGATATACAAAATGTACACCCAGCTTTACAAGTCCTACAAATTAAAGTTAAAATAATATATAACACATTTACATAAAAATTAAAATCCTTCCTGCTTAGCAGGTTCAGGCTGTGAATTAACACCATATAAAATCCATCAGGCCTGGTGTAGGAAATGCTGCTCCTGTCATGACCACCTGCACTGTATATGCTCTCACTCCCCCTTTTTTGTACGATGATGAAAAGAATATTTTGTTTTGGGTGTTTTTTTTTTAAATGTTCATTTCATGTTTCACTGGCGTTATTATGTCTATAAACACTGTACAGTGAAACCTGTCTAAACAGAACCTCCATGGGATCAACTTTAGTAGTTGGAAGACAAATGTTTGGTTTATACAGGTGAGATTAACAAAGATTTTCTACATTAGAACTTTATATCAAGTTCTGTTTAAACTTTATTCCGTTTTATTCAAGGTTTGGTTTAGACAGGTTTTACTGTACTATTGGGTAATTTTTTAGTTGGTATCCAGGATTTCAAGTTAGGGGGGGGTGCACTTAAAAAATCGTGCCGAGCAGAGGGAGGCGTGAAAATATTTGGGGTCAAACTCAGATTTCGTGTGAAAAATCACGATTTTATGCAAAAAAATCATATTTTTTTCAATTATAGGGGGGGCGCGCGCCGGGTGCCCCCTACCCTCCCCCCCCCCTGGTCCGCCCTTGGTATCACATAACGAAAAGCACCCTCAAAAAGTTAAATTTCAGAGTAGTTTTATTTTTTGCAAGGTAGTTCTTACCGTATATAGACGATGTACATGTATATATATATATATGTTCTTACTCGTACATGTACTAACAATGAAGAATAAAGACCATATATGTCAGCCATGATACATGATACATAATATGTGTATGGAGAATATTAAAAGTTGTTTCAAGACAAAACAATTGGTTTTGCAGTTTTCTCAAAGATTCACAATGCCTTCAAGGATAAAGCAGAAACTTAAAACTTTTAATAAGGAAATATCAACAAGATTACATCATCACTGTTACTTGATACTAAACACCTGCTGGCTGGTGCAAGCTAATCAATTTCTAATGATGAACATCAACTTTAGTATAAACATCTTACTGTAAGACTACAAAGCACCTTGTATGCATATTTGTTTAATCAAATTAGAGCAACATGCACACAATAAAAGGAACAAATGCTGATTCATTCAACAAGTCGAAGATAATGATTTAATTTGCATGGTACTGCACAAAAAAATAACGAAATTTGAAAAAATATTTCTTCTAATTCAGTTTTTTGTGTGAGTTTGTGTTGTCCATTCTTTATTTTTATAAATATTTTTTATCCATTGAAGATAATGAATCAGGGTAAACATGAACTCTGTTTTAATAATTCAGAAGGAAGAGTTCATAACCTAGGAGTATTACTCATATTATCAATGTAGTATAAGCCACGAACTACGAGCTATGAGTGAGTGAGTGAGTGATTGTTGTTTTAATGCCAATTCAGCAATTTTTCAGCTATATCACGGCGAGAACAAGTTAATTTTCAATGAGATGATGATGAGGTCCGCTTTCTACTAGATCAACACGCTGAGTTGGATTTATATAATGCTAGATCACTGGAACAATAGTCTGCGGGTAGACATGTCGCACCACTCGGACACATTATTCTGATTCCGAGCCAACCAATCTTTGCTCTTTCTCCTTAATGCTGTGTGCTTAGTGGAGAAGCAACAAATACCAATTTTACAGTCTTTGGCTTGACTCGACCGGGGCTCCAACCCACGATCTACCGCACTCCAGGCGAGCTCGCTAACCATTAAGCCACTGATGCGGTTCTCAAGCTATGAACAACAAAATAAATGTCAATAATCTCAACAGAATTTATGCAATCTGATAAAAGAAAATAACAAATTTAAAACAACATCCCTTAATTAAAATAAAGATTAAAATATTATTGACTCCAAATTCAATAATTTAAACCTTGACTTCTAGTCTCCATTACAAAATGTTTCAAGTTACTGCATATAAAACTAGTATTTGAAATTCTAATGCAATTTTTGTGTATCGTAGAATTTGATTAGCTAAAGTTTTGCATAAAATTCCTGGCCTACATGTCGTAACTAAAGCCAGAGGTCTTAATTTAATCATTAAGCGGAAGAGCCAATCCATTTTTTTTTCAAAATCAAAAATATTACATGAATTTATATTGACAGAAAATGATTTCTCGAAATACCCAAGAGCACTGCAAAAGCAGGGAAATTTGTCACCCTGTAGTGACAAAGACTTACATATAAACATGCAGCTGTTCAGTGCACTATCACAGCAGATTTTTTACAGCAAATAAAACAAGATGTTGCATGCTACGTCATGCTAAGAATACCCCCACTCGTTCATTTGTAAGTCGCACTATAAACAGGAAGTAGATGTGCGGTAAACCTGGAAAGGGGAGACACGGTACAAGTCCCCTTGCCAAAGCCATATATCATATATAAAATCATTTCTTCCAGTAGAAGCTGAGATAACTGTTACGAAAGTTTTCATTATGGCAAACATGAAAAATTCTAAGTCGCACTGTAAACAGGAAGTAGATGTGCGGTAAACCTGAAAAGGGGAGACATGGTACAAGTCACCATGCCAAAGCCATGTATCAAATATAAAATCATTTCTTCCAGTAGAAACTGAGATAACTGTTATGAAAGTTTTCAATACGGCAAACAAATTGAAACATGAAAAATTCTAAGTGGCACTGTAAACAGGAAGTAGATGTGCGGTAAACCTGGAAATGGGAGACACGGTACAAGTCACCATGCCAAAGCCATATATCAAATATAAAATCATTTCTTCCAGTAGAAGCTGAGATATCTGTTACGAAAGTGTGAACGGACGGACGGACGGACAAGGTGATTGCAATATAGCCCCCTCTCTACGAGTAAATAAGTCAATTCCCATTTTCAGTAATGGCAACCATCTTGGATGGAGAGAAGACACAATTTTGAGAGGACTGAACCAAGGATCACCCCAGCAAGACTTAATTTAATTTGGCTCAGTGGTTTCAGATGCTTTTCAAAAGATTTTTTGTCAAAATCAACTTAATTTGCATGTTTCTTCAAAAATCAGCAAAACACATAATGTTTCAGCAAAACCTGTAAAATATGTGATACTTTTCATTAAAATGTTAATACTCTTCAAATTATCTCTCTATGTGTGTTTTACCCCCTATGTTCTATTTATAGCAACATCAGCCATGTTGCATCATTGGTGGGATCATCAGACATAATTTTTAAAGCTGACACCAGAGATGATAATCATGATACAACCCAACTTTGGTTCAAATTGGCACAGTGGTTTCAGAGGAGAAGATTTTTGAAAGAGTTTAGGACAACAGATAGACAGACGCCAAGTGATGTTAAAAGCTCACACAACCCTCACATAATTCTTTGTGTAAGGTGAGCTAATAAAAGTTATTTATTGACGTCATGGTCAAATAGACTTATAATTATTTTCTGTAATTATTTTGTTGATGTACGATCAACCTATAAATGGTATGTATTGATTCAACAGTGCAAAAAGGTGGCCTTTCACTGTCTTCACAATTAGATTATTGTTGTCAGTTGTGTGCAATCTACACAACATTTCTCGCAATTGATTGAATTCCTGACCATCACTGTTTATTCTTCAAAACTGCCTTAAATCAGGGACCATTCTGGTTAGAAAATAAAATAACTGAAAATCAATGAAAATTAGCTGAAACCATATCTACACACCCCCCTTTGGCCTTTCAAATTGTCTATTTTTGACCTGTTCTGACTGTGTCCATCAACATTTGGTAATTTCTCTCCAGAGGAAAATAGCTGAAATCAGTTAAATAAGTGATAAATTAGTCTGCAAAAGTACAAAATAATTTAAGATTCCTTGCTGTGTTAAGGATTCACTCATGAAACCTTATAACAGGAAGCCAACTTAAAATCTGCATTGTTTACATAACTAACTTACTTCAAATTTTGTCACTGGTTTCAACATGTTCAAAGATTTTTCTTTTAATTAAATAATGTAATATTGATCTCATTTGTCCTAACAATTATAAAAAAAATAAAGGACTCACTGGTTTGTCAAATCTCATGTTTATTGACCATGATAATGTTTGATTGGATTGTGCTAAGTGTGGATCAAACCAGAGGCTCACTTCAGTCACTAACCTTGTTTATTATTCAATGCTGATAGTAGTAATCCCCCTCTTATATAGCCACCCCCATCAAATATAATCTCTCTTATCTAGTCTTATATGGTCACTCCCATCAAATATCATCTCTCTTATCTAGTCTTATATGGTCACTCCCATCAAATATCATCTCTCTTATCAGGCCAGAATTGAGATGTATCATAATAATAATACTGATATACTACTAAATAGTCCCCTCAAGAGGACCCCCCCCCCCCCCCCTAATAAGGCCACTTTTTCATAGTAGAAGGGGTAGCCTTGTAAAAGGGGGACTATATACAGTGCATACTGTAATACGGTTTTGGCAACATACATGTACATGTCGCCCCCCCCTTTTTTTATACATGTATATATATTTGTAGTGTACATTGACTTGTTTAAAAAATCTGTTTTTCTGACAGTATTATACTTATTAGACTTATAGTGCTGATTCAAAATAATTATTTTCAATACTCCTGTTAATATCTTTGTCCCTCTTCTATATTATCTAATTTTCTTTCCAATTAGCCCCCCTGTCGTTCTCACTGAATGCATAGCTAGAATATCAATGGATTTTTTTCAAGCCTTCTTAGAACATCAATTCACCATAGAAATTGGAATTCATTGAATGACCTACAGACAAATCACTGGTCACACAAATAATATAATATTTATATTGGAACCAGACTAAACTAGTTATAGAGTCCTTACCCATTTACTTCAAGATTTATTTGATAAAAACCACTCATTACATTATTTACACCATGAAGCCTAAATAAAGGAAAATTGAATAAAGATTTGACACCGATGTGTAAACATGACAGATGTCAAGAGAAAAGGACCGTTGACATTTGTCCATTGAACTTGTTCAGGGTTAGAATCTGTGGATGTTGACTTTCAGCAATTTTTCAACTAAAGTATTATTTATATATTCATCGTTGATATCCTGTGGCCGATCACGCTCGGATACTTCACACTCACCCATGCCTTTCAATCAGGAGCGTTACCAGGCAATTAAGGTACTTTTACCCATTTAATATGGTATTTGGTATCTCCTGATTTTAAAGAGTATTGTATAAGATATTCATGAAAATATTCAAATTTTAATACAAAGTACTGCCTGTAAATAGTGACGAGTCGAGTACCAGAGCATGATCAACAGTGGGTTATAGAAGATGTACTATATTGTGATTACCCAATTTAAAATTGGTGAGAAAAGCCAGGACAGTTATAATGAACTGACTATGGGTAGGTTGGAAACCTCAATATTTGAGAGGGGCCCGGGTGGCTCAATGAGTTAGGTCGCTGGATCTAACAACTCATACAAGCCTATCACCAATACGGCGTGGGTTCGCACCCGGCTTTGTAAATTACAAGAAAGGGTGCACTCGACTCGCAACCGCAAGTGATAAAGTTTACCAGTTGCTTGCCCATGGTTGGTGGTTCTCTCCGGGTACTCCGGCCTCCTCCACCACTAAAACTGGTCGCCATGATATAGCTGAAATATTGTTGACACTGGCATTAAACACCAAAAATCAAATCAAATCAAATCAAATAAATATTTGAGATAGGTTTGGGTTTATGGTGTTTAATGCCACTTTCAACAATATTTCAGTTATATCGTGGCGGTCAGTTACCAGGAGAAAACCACCCACCTGTCACAAGTCACTAACAAACTTTATCATATACAAATGTAATGTTGTATCGAGTATACCTATCCATGAACGGGATTAAAACTCACAACATTAGTGGTGATAGGCACTGATTGCACAGGTAGTTGTAAATCCAACTACCATACGATCACGACCACGACAGCTTCTATTTGAGATGGATACCGGCCTTCAGCCCACATTAGACATCAACAAACATAGCCATCTTACACAACCCCCTCCTGGTTCCTGGGTTTAATAGTGATACTTATGATTGCTAAATACATATAAATACCTTGGAGTTCTGCTGGGGGCACAAGGTGGAATGTTCAATGGAACATATCATTAAGCACCGTCCCTTGGTGGCCCTTGCAGATATCCAATGTTTCATCCATAAGTCCAAATATACTATCCACTTCTTAGTACAAACTAAGATATGCATTACAAGGATTACATTTTTTTTAATTTTTTTGTTGGTATGTGTGATATCGTTTCTTTGAATTTCCTGGATTGCACTTTGGCAGAGATCAGGTACAATAGTACCACATATACTGTATTACTACTGAGTATACTATCAATTAAAATTATTGACATTTACTGTTTATAGCAATGTACTGTCTACTGTATTAATCATAATTGTTATATTTATGTACAAATGTAACTGCCCCCTGTGGGACCATGATTGGATTAATAAATATTATTATTATTATAGGGAATATAAACTAAAAATTATAAACTCCAAAATATCTTGCTGTGTTTTGAATGATGCAGAACATGTTAATTTTGAGATATTAAAATAACTTCAGCTAACTAGCATGTACTGAGTACATTAACTGACCATCGATGCAGTGCTGTCTTGCTAATTATCTATCATAGATGAGCAATAACAAATTTTATCTTTCCAATAACCTTGCCACATAAACTTCTTACAATAAGTTGACCATATGTGTGCTGATATAGGCAAATAATAGTTAGCAAATGACTGAATAGTATTCTATAATCCTCCTTTCAACTAAGGTTTGACCGTTTAACTTTTAGACGGGGCTGTTATTTCTCTCTGAGCCAGAAAAGTTTTTTCCACACGAGATAAAAACTTTATTTTTCTTCACATTTTACCAAAATTCCTTCTTGAAAATAGCAGTGTTAAATTATTTATTTTTTTAGGTCAAGATATCTTTTTTTCTATAAAATTTAGTGACATACGAAATTTTTATTCAAAAATATTTTGCCCCACACCTCCTTGTTCCCTTTCCTAAAAATATTTATAAATTTGCAAACATGTAATAAGCTTCCAGAGATGTCATGTTGGCCATGTGTATGGCAGATGGATTTACAGCTGCATTCTACCTAATATCAGGCCCACTGAGAGGGGTGGGGGGGGGGTCCATTGGGGAAGTGCCAAAGGGCCCATGAGTTATAATTAAGGGTCCAGACAAATAAACAAGTAGAAAGCTGTTTTCTAAATCACAATTCATCAATTCTAATTTCATTTTCGTTGTACCGATTCCTTGCTTATGACACACCGTGGTGGACTTAGTTTCAGTATCATTATTTGGAGAATTCGAGGAGAGGGGTCAAGTTTCCTTTTGCCCTGGGGCACAAAAATTCTATTGGCAACCATGCCTAATATACTATCAGTGCCCTTCACCACTACAGTTGTGAATTTGATTCCAGGGGTTAGGGTATTTAACACCACTTTCAACAATATTTTAGTTATATCGTGGCGGTTGGTTTTATTGGTTAAGCCTAAGGAAACCGGATTACTTGGAAAAAACCACCGACATGCGCAAGTCACTGACAAACTTTATCACGTAATGTTGTATCAAGTACACCTCTCCATGAGTAGGATTCGAACTCACAACTTTAGTGATGATAGGCACTAATTGCATAGGTAAATGTAGTTGTAAATCCAACCCTCATACGATCACGACCACTACAGCTGTGAGTTTGCTCCAGCTGTGGCAATAATTGTACCTCATTAGGACAGTAGTCCCTCTCTAATAAGGTCCCTCCTTCTGTAATGATAAAAGTAGCTTTATAAAAGGGCAGGCCTCTCTTGAGAGGTACAATTTAGTAGTATTTTACCACATTTTTGTATCTTTGTATTTTACTATCCTTGTGCATCTGAGATATAGCCTGATAAGAGGGTTGGCCTTTGGTGGGAGTGGCCTTATTATAGAGGGATGATGATAAAGATTTATGATAAAGTTATCAGTGATTTGTAGCCATTGGAGGTCTGCGATTTTCTGTTTCTTCCATCAATCGGTCGACTCCCTTCCTCTGTTATAGAATGAAAGGAGCAGATTCTCCCGAGGTTTGACGATTGGTTCCCTCCACAAACAAAACTGACTGCCATGATTGAAATCTTGTTGAAAGTGGGGTTAAGCACCCATAACAAGTCTATACCAGTAATGAGTTCTCTATAGCATGCTTGATTTATTACTTGCTACTAATGCAGGAAGTTGGTGTATTTTAGCAGGATACTTACAGACATTTTTGTTTATGTCATTGTCAGGGATTTACACATCCCTTTCATTGTGAAGTATTACGAAGTAAAGCATATCTATAATGGGGTTTTAAATTACTACAAAGAAAAACGTAACTGTTAGGCAAATTAATTAATTATGACATGACATAAAAGAGAATCTGTGAAAAAAATGAAAATCAACAGGGAAAAAATGTCTGAAATAAGAATTTAACACATGACTACGTATTACAAGGAGAAACATTTGTGTACTGATATGATTTACCAGTTGGTAATATTGATATACAGAAGGTGATATATTGATCCAATAGGTTTTCCCCACTTTCATCAATTATTCCTGTATCGTTGTATAATATATTGTATTATCTGTATGACATAGCCATACAAAATGTAAAAATCTAACCAAGACAAAAGCTTTTAGAATAATCCACACATGATCAACGTGATGGGGGAAAACAAGAGACAAAGGGTCAATTTTGTTATTAACAACAGATTTGTCATTGTTTATAATGCGCTGGATATTTACTGAAAATATATAATCAAGAGACCACTCATTTAAGTTTTTGGGGGAGAGGCTAAATGCTTTTATCCTCATAGCCATAAAAAATGTTCACATGAAAAATATTTTTTTTTCTTCAAATTTTACAAAAATTTGTTATTGAAAACTGCACTGTCAGATTATTAATTCTTTGCATCTTTTAGTTTTAGGTCAATTTTTTCTTCAATAAAATTTGGAGACAGAAAATGAAAAAACCCATAAAAGTTTAATGGAAACAGATAGTGGACAAATGTTTTTGGACGCTTCAAAATATTTCAAATAAAACAACAATTTCACCCAAAAAATCTGTATAAGAATCCTTCCCTACTGATTACTAATTAAGACAATTAAATCTATATTGTGCTAATTGCTACAAACAATCTAACCCCTCCCCCTCCTATATACTGATTATTTAAAGCAGCAATTTATATTATTTATGACTATGACAGATGTGGATACCATTTTAGCTAATAGGTTATAATTATTAAGAACATCATTAAATTACCTGCAGATAATTAATAATAACACATCTTGAAGCCATATATTAACTAAGAATTGTTCAGACCTTTGCAAAAATGTAAAAGTTGTAGAAAGCAATGCAGATGCACAAGTCGAATGGCCTTCTTTTTAATATACATCATAAAACTAGAGGCTCAGCCCACTGAGCCTGTATCGCTCACCTGACAATAGAATGATACTGAAGCAAATTTCAAAGGGAGATGATCATTACCTTAACTGTTTTCTATATTTATGCATAAAAGATAATGTCTTTGGGCCAGGTGAGCTAAAAAATTATGAAAAAAGGGCAATAACTCCTAGACGGGTAATAAGATTTACTTCAAAATTGCAGGGCATGTAGATCTTGACAAGCTGAACATGTTTTCAGTTTACACTTAACATCTATCTCTTATAGTTTTTGAAATAAGACGAAAAGTATTAAAATTTTAAAAAATTTGATGAAAAAAGGGCAATAACTCCAAAATGGGTAATGGTATTTACTTCAAAATTGCACGGTAGGTAGATCGTGAAATGCTGCACATTTTTGCAATTTAAACTTAATATCTCTCTCTTATAGGTTTTGAAATATAAGACGAACAGTATTAAAAATTTTAAAATTTGATGAAAAAAGGACAATAACTCCAAAATGGGTAATGGCATTTACTTAAAAATTGCAGTGTATGTAGATCTTGACATGATGCACAGTTTTGCAATTTAAACTTAACATCTATCTCTTATAGTTTTTGAAATAAAGGACGAAAAATATTAAAATTTTAAAAATTTGATGAAAAAAGGGCAATAACTCCAAGATGGGTAATCAGATGTACTTAAAAATTGCAGGGTAGGTAGATCTTGCTGTGCTGATCATTTTTATTCCATGTCAGATTTTTGATATTATTAACGGTTTTTGAGTTATTACCCAAAAACCTGCAATTTTACCATATTTATTCTATTTTTAGTAACAGTGGCCATGTTTGTTGGCCGAATGGAAAAAAATGAAGAAGTTTTATAGAGGATCTTACATAGATGCTTCCTGCCAAGTTTGGCTCCATTTGGCCAAGCAGTTTCAGAGGAGAAGATTTTTTTAACATTAGCCAATCAGAAACAAGAACTGCCCTTGGCGGCCATATTTGTTGGCGGAATGGGACGAAATGAAGAAACTTTATAGAGGACCTTATATAGATGTGTTCTGCCAAGTTTGGTTCCATTTGGCCCAGTTGTTTCAGAGGAGTAGATTAAAATATGAAAAAGTTAACGGACGGACGACAGACGCCAAGTGATGGCAATACCTCACAAGACCCTTTGGGTCAGGTGAGCTAAAAAGTAATTATACCGCAGGTCACAGCATGATACGACAACATTTATTATGCAAATAGTTTGCGGTTGTAATTATGTTAAGTTTCTATCGTTATTGCTGCTTGTCTTTATGAATTACCTTTGAGTCAATATGAGGATTTTTTTTTGTATGAAAAAGGGCTAAATGGGGGTCCAATTTCCACAATTTTGCATTGGAAGATACTTGTATACACAATTTATATCTTTCATCTAATTTTGACATGTTTGATGCATGTTTTTCTTTGAATTGATTGTGACATTTTAAGGGCTTCAGATCGTATTTCTGAGGATATCTTCTATCAATTATGGTTTTCAAGTTTCAACTTGATTGCATTAAGACTGGTACAGGAGGAAGTCTTGGTGACTTAATTCAGTCTGATCAAGTTGCCCAAGTGTAGCCCTTTTTCCTAATATAATAGTCATAATTCAACCTCAGTAGGCAGATTTGTCCATATTTTAGGCAATCAAAAACCATGTGGAAGCCATACTGGCTGTCACAATGAAATGGGGGAATTATTTTGTGGATCATCTGCCCATAAATCATTCTTGCCAAGTTTCGGCCTGTAATGTTTACTAGAGAGAAGATCAAAATGTAAATTGTTAACAGACAATTACAAAAGTCAGAAAATGGATCCCACTTGGTGGTAAATACTAAGATTTTTATTCATCCATTTCCTGTCAGCTCTCTACATAAGTGATTGATTGGTTAGCTAACAAAAATAAACAATGTTAAGGGGAGATAACTAGATAATTGATTTACCTCAAACCTAATTAACAAACCTGCAAATCAGTGTTAAGTATATATGTATGTAAGTACTACAAGAAGATTAATCAGAGCTAATGTATCCCTCATTTACCAATAAAACAAGTAAATGTATCTAGCACTTCTTGAATAAAGATGGAAACAATTTTTAGAGGTTTAACCTTCCTAATTCATATATTCACTCAGCATGAAAACCAGTCCCATTCATACATTTGTGTATATCATTATCAGGTTATAATCCAAAATAAACACACGTAGATCAACATCATTTTACACCTGATCATGTTTAACATGTTAAATTATAACATAATTATAGAAGAATTTCTCTTGGCAATACAGAAACTGCATGGGCTTGATATCAACCTACTAATATACTGGTATCATAGCTTAAAAATCCCCACTTATTGATATACTTAAGTGGAAAATTTACGACAGAATCATATATATATGAGATCTGAAAAAGATGAATTATTCCAGTGGCACATCTGTATACAAGTAGATCCATACCTGTCAAGTCTCACGCTTTCAGCTCAGCGTGAGAGTCACGCTTCTATGTATCAAACCACGCTCTCATGCTCGCTCACACCCTTTATTGTCACGCTAACACAAAAATCAACGAATTTGAAATTTTCAGTGAAGATAATAAAACTGCCTAACAGAATTGGTTCGCTCAATACAGAAATAACCAGTGAAGGTCTCAAGCTTTCAAACAAACTTTTTATGTGTGGTTTGCTCATCAGGATTAAGCTGATATAAAGCGACATACCGGTATATTGACGAAAAGACAAACAACAACCTACTATTAACGTTGTTCCACAAATCGATTCATTGATTATTCAAATTTCCAGGGAAGAAGTTCTCATGACCAATTTTATTCTTGAAAACAATTTGCCGATTGCTGTACTATAGCTAACAAATATGACCCAATTGTTCAGAAATATGTACCCAGATTCGCAAATTACAAAACAGTATAAATGTGCTAAGACTAAAAGTTTTTACATATTAAACAGAGCATTAACACAAAGTTTCCATATTGATCTAGTATCTAAAATGAAAGCCAACCCGCATTTGTTCATGAATCGGGACGAAATGAGCAATCGTTATAGAGAACCTTCCAAGGAAGCTCCCTACTAAGTTGCAATTCATTTAGCCAAGCAGTTTCAGAGGAGAAGATTTTTATGAAATCAACCAAATCAGAAACAAGAATGGCCTGTGGCGGCCATGTTTTTAAACAGATCGAGACGAAATGAGCAATCTTTATAGAAGACCTGCCATAGATGCTTCTTACCAAGTTTCGGTTCATTTGGCCAAGCGGTTGCAGAGAAGATTTTTAAAAAATCGGCCAATCAGAAACAAGAATTGCCTATGGCAGCCATGTTTGTTGATGGATCGGAACAAAATGAACAATATTTAGAGAGGACCTTCCATAGATGCTTCCAACCAAGTTTCGCTGAGGGGTTTCAGAGGAGAAGATTAAAATATGAAAAGTTAACGGACAACAGACGTCAAGTGATGGCAAAAGCTCACTTTGCCTTTGGCAAGGTGAGCTAAAAAAACTCTGGATCAACATGCATGTACATTGTACTGTCAATTCAGCTGATCATTTTATGTTATCTGAGGGCGTGGAGTAGAAGTGATGCTTTGAAAACTAAAATATATTAGGTCCTTCAATGTAATAAAACAATTTGTGTACATCAATTTATTGAAAAGAAGGAAGGTTAATGTTCTCTATTGGTAATTAGTTATAATTCATATGAATATAGTGGTCAATTACTATACTACAAATAGGATTATCGTGTAAACATACAAATTATATAGTCATTTAGTATGTCGTATACAGAAGGATGAAGTTCAATTTGATAGTTTGATCTATGGTGTTTAACGCCACTTTCAACAATATTTCAGTTATATCGGGGAGGTTAGTTTTATTGGTGGAGGAAACCAGAGAACCTGGATAAAATCACAGACCTGTTGCAAGTCATTAACAAAATTTATCACATCGCCATGAACAGAGTTCAAACTCACAACTTTAATCCAACTACATGTACCATGTCATCACGACCACAATGGCCCCAGTTTAATTTGAACATATTGAGTCCTCGAACTAAAAATTTAATTTACTGGTCTGAATCAAATTTTAGAATTTATTTATTACATTGTATTATATATCTAAATAAAAACGTTCAAATTTACTAGTCCGAACAAAGTTTTACTCGTCTGGGGCCGGAGGACCTCTGTTCATTGTGAAGACTGCATATTAATAAAAGAACCACCTAGCGCATGAATGTGCGACGTATCCCCCCGCACTTGCATAATATTTAGTTTTATATATTTATAGAAAGCAGCCTTGCAGTCTTAATGTATAACATACTTACAAGCCACATGCAAAGATTATTCAAATCTATCCATGTTTACTAAAGTTATCACGTAAACAAGACACAATTCTCAAAATTGGTGATTTTTCAACCAAAAACTAAGATTTTCCCCCAAAACCCTTGCTTCAAATATTTCCATTTTAGAACCCATCCAAGATAATGATAATTACAAGCCACATGCAAAAAAATATTCAAATCTATCC
The DNA here is from genome assembly GCA_002080005.1 of Gigantidas platifrons. Lineage (NCBI taxonomy): Eukaryota > Metazoa > Mollusca > Bivalvia > Mytilida > Modiolidae > Gigantidas > Gigantidas platifrons. The sequence continues at coordinate 201,240 of MJUT01007631.1, forward strand.
ATGTTTACTCAAGTTATCGCGTAAACAAAACTAAATTCTCAAAATTGTTGATTTTTCAACCAAGAATTAAGATTTTCCCCCAAAACCCTTGCTTCAAATATTTCCATGGAAGAACCCATCCAAGATAATGATATTTACAAGCCACACGCAAAAAATTATTCAAATTTATCCATGTTTACTAAAGTTATCGCGTAAACAAGACACAATTCTCAAAATTGGTGATTTTTCAACCAAAAACTAAGATTTTCCCCCAAAACCCTTGCTTCAAATATTTCCATGTTAGAACCCATCCAGGATAATGATAATTACAAGCCACATGCAAAAAATTATTCAAATCTATCCATGTTTACTCAAGTTATCGCGTAAACAAGAAAGTGTGACGGATGGACAGACAGACGGCCACTATTACTATATCCCCTCACCGCTATCGCGGGGGGATAATAAAAAGTACATATCCAAATATTATATTCCTGATAGAATTTGTCCGTGGTTACTATTTATGTACCGGTATATAAGTATTTAGGTAAGTATTTTGATAGGTCAAAATCAAATTTGGAAGATTTCACAGTCATATATCGCTAGCATTTTACTCTTTGCAATGGTAAATTACTCCTCACCAACACTTAACAATCATCCCTCTAACATGACATATACAGTATGAGGGCCTTTCATGTCAAAAATCGCTAAAAAAAATTCTTTGAAACAGCTATGTTGAACAAAACATGTCTCGAATTGAGTCCATATTTTTAAAAAAAATTCTTGATCACATGAAGGAATATGAAACACTTCCACATCTATATGATGCATATATTAATAAAGAATTAATAAGCAAAGCTTTGATATTGTTGTTCTTCTATAAACAGTCACTGTGAGGTTCAAAAAATCATATTTCAAAGTATGTGTAAGATGAGGAACGACAGGTACACTCTTCACTTTTAATTAATACATGCTACTCTCGCACAGGATATCAGAAAAGATTATTAAATATGAGTAGTCTTTTTAGTTTTCTGTATGAAATTGTATATTTAAGGAAAAACAGGATATCACAGGACATTTACTCACAGAAATAAAATAAAACAATAATTTAGGGGACCTATATAATCATGCATACTGGTATATGTACATGTATGCATACTACAAATGTATCTGATCTCTCAATCTCCCATCCCTTTGTGTTCCCTTATAATTATAATCATGAATTGAATACCATGGAAAAAGCTCAAATTAAAATTTTATGTTCATGCTGTTTAAATTCCTCCCACCCCTCCACTTTGCGACCCCTGATAATAATAATCATTAATTAAATACCATGTGAAAAAGCTAAAATTAAATTTGTATGTTCATGCCGTTTATTCAATAATATTGTGAAATAATTTAGGTTAGGTAAGCCAGATGTTTAAAGTATTCTGTAAACTGACTCACACTTTTTATTAATGGTTAACATATCAGTTTGTTTATGCACATTTGATAAAAAGATCGTACCTATCAGCTGTTCTTACTTTTTACCAAAAGAATTCAATCAACAGTGTACTTCAAGCACACCTTGAATGCAACTATTGCTATGTATAAAAAGATCTACCATTATGTATATACAATGATTATTGTTTGTGTTTACAATAAAAGGTTATAAAAGTATGAATTTTAGGTGAAGATCTTCAGCTACTGTACATACACACAGTAACACATTGTATGAAAAAAACATTAGAGTTAAGGTGTTTAATGTCACTTTCAACAACATTCCAGTTATATTGTGCCGGTCAGTTATTGGTGTAGGAAACCGGATTACCCGGAGAAAACCACAGACCTGCTGCAAGTCACTGACAAAATTTATCACATAATTTTGTATCAAAGACATCTATCCATGGGCGGGATTCAAACTCATGTTAAGGTAGTAGGGATAAACACTGACTGCATATATGTAGGTAGTTGTAAATCCATATGATAACAACCACGACAGCCTCTTGTATAAAAAAAATAGCTTACTACTAATTTCAATATTGAAATTTTGCATATTTCTGATATTGAATTCACACATAATTTTCCATATATTTTTTTCCTTCTACAAGTGAAAAAGGACCAAAGTGCAGAATCATGTACCAGTATATTTTTTTTACAAGTGTCAATTATCTACAAGTAGCTATAGAATGTTTATTTTTAAATATACATGTATTTCAATTTTCTTTAAATAGCTTGAAGTAAAGTAGTGCAAAAGAGGGAGTAGTCCACACAGAGCACATCACACATTAAAGGCAGGCCGTTAACCACTACCAAGTATGGCAGCGGGCCCTAGAAGTCTTGAAGACAGTTACTACAATACACAGTCCGTACATACCAGAACTAATGTGCAGCAGAACTGTCTACCAAAACCGGACTAAGGCATACTTGGAGACTTTCAACACAGAGGACCCTACGATAGTGGACCGCAACCCACCATACGACTCAGATACAGAGTGGACCTTGGCGACTGATCACGAAACGCCGATCCAACAACCTCAGGAGCATTTCATGAGAAAAGATAGAAGAAAACAGACAGAGCACTAGTCTCCAAGAATGTCATCAGTCTGCCATGCCATACCTTTAGATGTTAAAACTGAATAACTACAAAAAAATGTACATGCAGCTTGAAGTTAACAAATGCAACAAAACAGGCTATGCATTTATTTTTACAACAGTGTATTTTGTCATTTATATTTTTGACATCACAATATATTACTTCACATACAGCACACATGTGATAAAATCTTGCCATATTTTGTTGCAGAGAACTATATAACCAATTGATTTATAATTTGGTGTAATGATTAGAATGAATGTTTTCTACAATCATGACAGTGTATGTACATGTACTTTTTTCTTGTTCTTTTGATGGATTATTTCCAGCTAAATATATATATATATATATATACATTTTGTATATATACAATGTATACAATTGTCATAAAATACAACAAAATCATCCACATGTATTTTGTTCTGTTTTAAAATAATTTGATTAACAAATGACAATGAGCTTCTTAATTCACTCATCTGGTTGTCAAAATGGCCAACATATTTTTCGGGCTTTGTATCTTTAAATCACTAAAATGTTGGATATACAATATATTGTTTGCTTTAATGCAAGGGACAAAACTTCCAGTAATGTTATATGGTGTGAAGTTCAAAGTTTTAGGTCCGATTGATGGCAATTATAAGGTTGAAAACAATTTGGAATTTACCTTAAATTTAATTTCACATTTAGTGATGATGTTTTTGTCTTAAAAGTGTCATACCGTTGCTAAATAATATTAAACTGAAGGATAACTACATGTACATGTATCATGTAACGTCTATTAATGTACTGTATCAATGGCTGTATGACTTTTAAAAACACTACTGGGGCAATTTCTTATCATCAATTCTTTATTAACAGGTCTTGACATATCAAAATATAATTATTTCTGTATGAGATCATTGTATTCGCAACGAAATTTGTTCAATAATAACATATCAAATGGAAGTGAAAGTAGATTTACTGTCTCAGTAATTGCACAAAGTGAAAGTAGAACTACTTTGTCTCACTCTCAGTTAAGTAACAATTATAGACTGATAGGCTGGTTTAGTAGAGTCCTTAAATACAGTAATACACATGTAGTAGTATCGAACATCAGTGGTTATGCAGCATCTTATTGAGATATACATGTACCAAGGGCATCAAGGGCGGATCGCCCCCCCCCCCCAAAATACAGCGGAGACAGGTCTGGAGCAGGTATTATACAATGCAAGTCTGTGCACGCAACAATTGCAAGGGCAATTACATTGTGAAAAAAAAAGTAAATTTGTTATTAAAGGAAAGATAAATCATTCTTCTTTTCAGCGATGTAATAAAAAAGTTTGATATACTAACTCTACCTAAGAACAATAACTAATAAAATGGATGGGAAAAATAGATGTATACCCTACGTTTTTTGTTGATGTTGACATGTTTTTATAAGTCCACGACCACTTCCTGTACCAGGAGGGTTTTGAATGTAAAATTGGGGTGAAATGTCTGATGGATACGATATTTGGTAAGTAGGAGCTTGCTATAGCAGACGATGTTTTACATTAGAAACCGGAAGCAATATTGGTATGTAGACTTTCAAGGTGCACAGACTTACAATACTTATTTGTATTAACCCACTTCCCTCTCAAAAAAATAATATGGACAGGAAGAAATACTCCCAGAAGTCTGATAGGAAAGAGTATGATACTAGGAAGTTGAAAGTGAGAATGAAGGAGACCGATTATATGAAAGGTTGGTCGAAATGGAAAGAAATTAATACTGTATGACTTCAGTAATCTGTTTAGTCAGTTGTTCTCAACTTCTCAATAAATGAAACAGAAAGTTTTTTTTGGATATTGTTTAATATTTATAGCTTTTTTAAATATATCCAGTATTTTTTTTCTGTTGCCCCTAGTTTTTTTTTTTAACCTCCAAGGCCTGAGTGACCCCTAAACTTAAAAAACTAGTTGCATCCCTGATACTTGTGTCAAAACAATTCATTGCCAAATAGCAAGTACCTAACGTAATTGGCGGAATCTTCAATTAGTTGAAAGCAGCCTCTTATATACATGTAGTAAAAGAAGTCTTGCCAATCAAATATTTTCATGCACAGTAAATATACATCTTTTTCTAAACGAGGACATTGATTTATATTTCTGAAAAAAAAATGCTTGATACATGTATTTGGTCAGACAATTTTGTCAGATAGAACCAATAAAAATGAAGTGACATGACGAGAATTGGTCAGACACCAGTAAATATGTTGTCATGGCTCATGCCTAGCTTAGGCTTAGACCCTTGACTTTGATGCATACTATCTCTATTTTGGGGCATAGAGCAGGCTAGATACAATAACGTAACCCTCATTCCGCTTGTGCTCCATTTAGGGTTACGAATCGATCTCATTCAACGTATGGGAGCAAATTAAAATTTTCGTTCCGNGAATATTTCAACTTTCTTTTTGCATATCTGGTCATATCTTATTATTCCCAACAATTTTTAAGTAATGGTGATACGAAATAAGTGTTACAATCCCTGTTTCTATCTTCAAGACCGGTTTCGTATTTGAAAATTGTTACTTGTCCACCATAACACCTTACGTAGACTCTCGCGATGGGCGGAGCCTATCCATATATGCCAAATATGGAAATTGCTACTACGAAAAAGTCGGTTTTACTATAAAATTGATCAAAATAAGGATATCTCAAAAATGAAGCAAGTGAGCGTGAACTAGCAACTTGTAAACAAAATGTCAGACAGAAAGAAGATTTCATGCATTCAAATTTTCAGATGGATATAAGTCTACCATGGATTGCTGCAGCAATTATTTAACACCTCAAGGTCACAGGTGCTTGGGGACAGGAACATTTTTTTGGTGAATATTTTCTTTTTTTTTTATTTTTTGGTAAATATTTTCTTTTTTTATACGTAATTGGTACCCTACTGTTCATGTCTAACCTGGTTTTAGTCAATTTTATACACTTTCACATAACCCTGTATTTTCTATCAAATACTATAAAACCAAAAGGCTGAACACTTCGTGTTTCTAAAAATAATGTAAAATTGTTACCGTCAGGAATCTCCGCTGGTTTCCAGTGAATAAAGTCCTCTCCGATCGGTTCAACTGTCGCCGTCGTTTCTGAAGGATCAACACTTAATGTCCAGAATAAAAAAA
>MJUT01007631.1:223141-247109 GCA_002080005.1 Gigantidas platifrons
GGTTTAGACAGGTTTATACAGGATTCTGGTTTATTCAGAGTTAGGTTTAGACAGGTTTATACAGGATTCTGGTTTATTCAGAGTTAGGTTTAGACAGGTTTATATAGGATTCTGATTTATTCAGAGTTAGGTTTAGACAGGTTTAGACAGGATTCTGGTTTATTCAGAGTTAGGTTTAGACAGGTTTATACAGGATTCTGGTTTAGGTTTAGACAGGTTTATACAGGATTCTGGTTTATTCATTATTCAGGGTTTGGTTTAGGCAGGTTTCACTGTATATGTAACACATTTTCTCCCATTATGACGTCGTTTTAACCCCGCTGAACCAGTGGTGGAAAAATCTGTAATCCTCTAGAGGATTAAAATGTCTAGTGCCTTTCCCCGCATTTTACTCGTTTGACGGCTTTTGAAATAAAGTTTGGGTTAAATAATGGGAGAAACAAATTCTCCTTCAGTTGCCCATGTGGGTTATGATATTTCTCCACTCTCGAGAGTTAAATTAAAAATTTTAACCACTTGCCTGACGGCTCGTGTTTAAAATTTTTAATTTAACCCTCTTAAGTGGAGAAATATAGTAACCCACGGGCAACTGAAGGAGAATCTATATATATACAACTATTTGAATCAAATCCAAATATTAAAAATTTTAGCATTATGTGGGTTGGAAAAATTATACGAGGGGCATTGTATTGATTTGATTTGATTTTTGGTGTTTAACGCCACTTTCAACAATATTTCAGCTATATCATGGCGACCAGTTTTAGTGGTGGAGGAAGCCGGAGTACCTGGAGAGAACCACCGACCATGGGCAAGCAACTGGTAAACTTTATCACTTGCGGTTGCGAGTCGAGTGCACCCTTTTTTGTAATTTACAAAGCCGGGCGCGAACCCACGCCATATTGGTGATAGGCTTGTATGAGTTGTTAGATCCAGCGACCTAACTCATTGAGCCACCCGGGCCTCTGGCATTGTATTGAGGGTGTCCTGTAAGCCAGATTATTTCCTTTCTGAGATTAACTACTGTCAAGTCCAGTGTGTTCGTGTGGCCTCGGAGTAAAAGTTTTGTAATGCCATGCTATCTTGTGTCCCAACTTATATATGGTTATTTAATGCCAAACGTTTGATAATGCTATATTATTTTGTAACCTTATTTATCATATTGTTTACCATTTCTTTTTTTTTAAATTAATTTATTTAGTAGTGTTACTTCTTATATTGTCTACCAACATCTTTAGGGGATGTCGTGGTGGTGATCATATGGTAGTTGGATTTACAACTACCTATGCAATCAAAGCCTATCACCACTAAAGCTGTGAGTTCAAATCCCTCTCATCGCGAAGTGTACTCGATACAACATTATGTGATAAAGTTCGTCAGTGACTTGTGGCAGGTCGGTGGTTTCCTCCCGGTACTCCGATTTCCTCCATCAATAAAACTGACAGCCACAATATATTAATTGAAATATTGTTGAAAGTGGTGTTTAACACCATAATCCAATACCCCACCCCGATATTGTTTACCATTAGCTTTATCTGTTATTCTCCTTGCTAACCTTTCTATCGATCTTTATCTATTTATGCTATATTGTACCTAATTTGTATCCTGACTTTCTATAGAGTTTACTAAAGGCAAGGAATTGGGAGTAGCACTGTTATCTTCTAATAATGGTTCCTGAAAAAGCAGTGAAGAAATAATACTAGAGGTTCGTGATCGCACAAGCTTGTATCCTTCACCCGATTATTCATGCACTGTTTAGATTCAAGCAAGGTTATAGTTCTTTCATGTTCTTAGAAACATCTTTTTTTATTTTTATTCCCATAGTTTAAACAATGGTGTATGGTGTTGATCAACTTGGATGAAATTTCTTTTATGTTTTCATTTACATCCACATTTTGTGTTTTTGTGTGTCAAACTCTGTGTGTAGTAAAGTCAAACGATCTACATATCATCATCATTACAAGTGCCGTCCTGATTTGTAAAATATTTTTCAGATGGTTTTAGTCAGTAAAGAAGACAATTTCACACATCAGTAATGAATTTGTCACTTTTGCTACCAATCGTTGATACTGCATTGGTGGTATAATGGTTCGCGTGAGTGTAAAAGATCGTGGGTTTGAGCCTGGTTCGGCACAAATCAAAGACAATAAAATTGGCATTTGTTGTTTCTTTGCTAAGAATGTGTCATTAAAAATTAAGAAGTAAGAGCAAAGACCGGTTGGCTCATAAGGATAATGTATCCAGGTGGATCAACATGTCTACCCACAGACCGTTGTTGCAGTGAGCTAAACACCATAACACACTCCAGTTGCAGTATCCAACTCAGCTAAGCTAAGAATACAAATATAGATTAGGGAACATTGTTGCTATTTAATATATATTTAAATGATTAGAAATGCTGACCCATGAATAATAGTACAAGAATGGTGACAAGAACAGGAGAGCATAGTATGATACTAACAATAAAATATATAAAATAAATCTTTGTGCCTGTCCCAAGCTACGACCTGAATTTCCATCAGTATAAGTCATAACTTTTTTCTGTGTTCAATAATTTGAAGGAAGAGTTGGTTGTCCATTTTGTTTAAATTGTTGACCATCAGTGCTTAAACTTTCTTTTCATAATCTCCAGCCAATTTATCTTTGTACGAAGGACAAGTATCCTACATGATGTCTTATTGCCTTTAAGATACATCTACATTTACACAGTCAAATATTTCCTTCAAACATTTTCTGCGACCACTCATGAATTGTAAGACCAACACGTTTACATGATCAAATTGGAATCTATTCAACTCCCTTCCAAATTTTGAGCCTGTTTTAGTGATTGTTGTTTAATGCCAACTCAGCAATTTTACAGCTATATCATGGAGAGAACAAGTTAATTTTCAATGAGATGATGATGAGGTCCACTTTGTACTAGACCAACACACTGAGTTAGATTTTTATAGTACTAGCTCACTGAAACAACAGTCCACAGGTAGACATGTCGCTCCACTCGGACACATTATTCTGATTCCGAGCCTAGGAGTCTTTGCTATTTCTCCTTAATGCGGCATGCTTAGCAGAGAAGCAACAAATACCAATTTTATAGTCTTTGGTTTGACTGACTGGGGCTCGAACCCACGATCAACCACACTCGAGGCGAGCACTTAACCATTACGCCACCGATGGGGTGTCCAAAAGGACAAATTAAATGAGACGATGTGTTTAGACGGTCAAATTTGTGCTTGAAACAGGTGCACAGAGAAGGCTTGAAGTGAATTTGAAGGAAAACTTTGACGGCGTCCACACACTATACAAGTTTACGATGAAAATTATGATTACATATAACAGTACAGAAAATAGAAAAAAAAGCCTACCTGTTGTTCTTTGGTTGGCGATTTCTGTAGCATATGAGCTGGTATATTCAGTCGACCAGAGAGCGTCTTTGAATGCAGGCTTGCAGCAAATGTTGATACTTTGTCCATTAAGCCTTTTGATAATCCAGATTCACTTGATTCAGGCATGCGTTTGTTATCATGTGATGCCGATTCCGTTGATTCGGTCAAGTTTGTTTTCAAAATGTCAAACAGATTACCTTTGTCTGGCGATGAATGAGAAACTTGATATGGTGGAAACTGATCACTAGAGCCAATCACAGTTAACGAAGAATCACTATCACAAGGAGAAACATGTTGTGATGAAGAATTCAACATGGAAGCACCCATGAATGTAATGTTTGGTGGAGACAATCTATCACAATCTGTTTTAGTTAATGCTGGAGACCCTAGACAGGTTAATTTAGGTGGCAGAGTCGAACTGTTCTCTGGACTACCTGATAATTTCCTTTTCGGTGGAACTAAAAGTGGTGGTCCCATGACAGATTCGTTATTTTTCTGTGAAGTTTGTAATAATGATCGTGATTGATCAACAATCCTTTGTACATTAGATAACAATGAGATATTAGGCATGTTCCCTTTCACAGAATTTTTGATTGATTCTGTTTGTTGATAGTTCTGTATATTCTGTGATAAGATCATTTTGTTTAAGGAGTTTGACTGTTCTGATTTATCGACAGCGGTTACATAAGGGGGATATGTCGGAGTTACATTTGAAACAAAAGAGGAGGATGAAATTGTTTGACTTAAACTTGTTGCCATAGAAACAGTCGATGAATTTCCAATTGCCTTTGTAATTGACGGTGGATTAATTTGTTCCTTTGATATAACACTTGGATTACATGACACTTTTAAAACAGAAACTCCTGATCTAACTGCTTGAGTTGGCAGTACTGCTTTTATAGCAGGACTAGCATTGTTAATGACCATTGGTTGTATAGATGTTGTCGAAGTGACTTGACTTCCGCCATCGTTCACAATCAATGGTTGTTTAATTGCAGTCTCAGCACTACCGACCACCATCTGTTTTATAGATCCTGTCAAGTTGGTCTTATTGCCACTAATGACCGACGGTTGTATAGATTCCTTTCGGTTGGCTAGTGGTAGTCCACTTGTTCTATTGGCAAGCAATATAGAGTTTTGTACAGGCTGTGCAATTGCATTATTTTGTCCAGTGGTTGAATCCACCCTTCTAGGACCACTATATGCAACTTGAATAGCGTTTTGTCCTGAAATTGAATTAGCACTTCCCGTTGAACTAATCAGACCACTTGATGCCGATATCACATTTAATCCAGAAGTATTTTCCCTTGGAACCTCTGAACTTGAAGCAATGATAGGATTTTGTCCTGTAGTTGAACTACTGCTACCAGATACAGAACCTCTATAAATGATCTTTGTTTTGCCTGATATATGTATACCAGTGGGCTTACCATCCAACAGCAACATCCCGTCAGATATACGTATAGCCTTTGATGGTGTATTTGTCTGTATTACTGGTTGATTGGTAGAATTGCCTTGATTAAGCATGGAAGGGGACATAATTCTTATTATTTTTGGAGCATTAGGAGTATTAACGGAAGGAACTTTAGACATAGAACTTGTTGGAAGAGATGATATTGGTAGTATTGCTCCAGTTTGTGGGGATTGCATCTGTACTGGAGAACTGGTTAGTGCTCCAGCAGTATTTCTGGGTGGAGTGTTTGTACTTAAATCTCCCGATTGTGACAACTTCTTGGACATTTTTTCAGGAGTAGTGGAAATGTTATATGTAAGTTTCTGAACAATTTTCTTCTTCGTATTCGGTGCATTGTTAAATTTGTACACAAATGTTTTGCCATTGACAGTTAAAATTTTAGTTTCTTTTGAAGAGTCGTCAGATGATTTTGTCCACACATGAGGTGACACAGATTCCATTTTCTTAACCTTTTCTCCGTTTAGTACTGGTGTTTTATGTGGTAATTCGCCTGATAATTCTGGTATTAATCTTTTCTTCTTTGTGCTTGCCGCATACTCATGTCCTGGCGTTGATGTTAATTCCTGAAATATACAAAACAAACAATAAAACATCCCTGTTTACTTGACTTGATCAGACCATCTATTTGTTTATTCCACTTGTCTATACAATCAATACATTCAAGAATAAGACCCTAAAATAAGATTATGTTTGTTTGTTGTGTTAACACCACAAAAAACTGCCCCTTCAATTTTGTTTATGCAATCTCAAATAAAAAAATCTAAAACCTAAAACAAAATATTGTTTATTAGTTGTTTATCTATCTACCCATCACCAAACAAAAACTGCTCCTACAATGTTTTTTTTTTATGTAGTTTTAAATAAATAAATAAAGACCTCATCAGGCTGATATGGAAGCTCGAATTCTGAAAGATTGAAGGACCAATTTTGTGTGTAGTCTTATACAAAATCATCAACAGATGTCAAAGTCATGGTGAAGGGATGAAACACAACATACACTTGTCAAAAACACGAAAAAACACGTCAATTACACGGTTTGGTTTAGGTTTATGGTGTTTAATACAATTATATTATATCGTGGTGGTCAGTTTTATTGGTTGAGGAAGCCGGAGTACCTGAAGAAAACCATCGACTTGTCGCAAGTCACTGACAAACTTTATCACATAATGTTGTATCGAGTACACCTCGTCATGAGCGGGGTTTGAACTCACAACTTTAGTGGTGATGGGCACTGATTGTACACCAAGTTGTAAATCCAACTACCTTACAATCACGACCATGGCGGCCACTGACAATTATACAAGGTACATGAATTCTTTAATGAGATATTCTGAAAGGATCAGTATATCCTGCTGCATACATGAAACCAATTGTGCTACTTAAAACTTGAGAAGTAACAAAGTCAACCATCAGAGCTCACTGTTTCTCAAGTTCATTTGTGAGCAACCTTCTACTGATAAAATCAAGTTAGGTAACGCAAGGTCTACATTATCTTATTACTTGTGACCTCCTCCCCCTCCCCACCTCTACGGTACCCTACAATAAACAGGTCTCCAGCTTGAGTGACAAGACCTCACTTGAAGTAAGCATTAAAAGGTGCAAAAAATGCACTTTCGTAGATTTAGCAAATGCCATTTTCGAGATAATCACAGAAGTACATATATTATCTCCTTTATGAAATCCTCACAATTTCTTCTAGTTTCAATATATATCTTTATTATCCTAAATCAAGACAGGTACCAGTGGATGTCATAAAGTGGGACAGGACTGCTTAGTGTCCCAACAAACATCTGTTAGATGGCGAAGCATTAATCTGAGATCCGCTGTTGGACAAAATGCCATGCTTTCTGCAGTCTAAAAACTTTTGTGGCAGCTCATTATGAGTGGTCTGTATGTGGCTTGTCATGAACCTGTGCAAATATGTTGCGTAAAAAAACCTGTTCACTGGAAACCTGTGTAAATATACCGTGCAGAAAAAAAACAGTCTACTAGAAACCTGTGTAAATATGCTGTACATAAAAATCTGTCAACTAGAAACCTGTGTAAATATGCTGTACAGAAAAAAACAGTCTACTAGAAACATGTGTAAATATGCTGTGCAGAAAACTAGATAGAGGCTCAGTGGGCTGAGCCTGTGTCGCTCACCTTTCATTCTGCCTTGAGGAAACTTAATACAGAACCTTCCATAGGTGCTTCCTACCAAATTTCGGTTCATTTGGCTACTCAGTTTCAGAGGAGAAGATTATTTAGAATCAACAAACCAGAAACAAGAATTTCCTATGGTGGCCATACTTGTATATGAATCGGGACGAAATTAGCAATCTTTATAGAGGACCCTCCAATGATTCTTCCTACCAAATTTCGAATTATTTGGCCAAGCGGTTTTAGAGGAGAAGATTTTTTTTAGAAATCAATCAATCAGAAACAAGAATTGCCTGTGGCGACCATGTTTGTTAGCGGATCAGGACGAAATGAGCAATCTATATATGCTTTCTACCATGTTTCGGTTCATTTGGCCATGCAGTTTCAGAGGAGAAGATTTTATTAGAAATTGGCCAATGAGAAACAAGAATTACCTGTGGTGGCCATATTTGTAAACAGATCGGGATGAACAATCTTTATAGAGGACCTTACATAAATGCTTCCAACCAAGTTTCAGTTCATTTGGCTAATGGGTTTCAGAGGAGAACATTAAAATGTGAAAAGTTTACAGACGGACGGATAACGGACCAAGTGATGGCAATAGCTCATGTTGCCTTTGGCAAGGAGAGTCAAAAACGTAACAATGACCGGTCGATAAACTTTGTATGGATGGGAGAATGACAGTTGATATAAAAAGGTCATATGACCTTTGGCCAGGTGAGCTAATAAATACTAAAGATTACAAATACAATAACAATTGGATTATCTAGATATAAAAAACCCTGACCAATATATAATTTCGGTGATTTGTTTTGTGAGAATGGATTTCTCCGAGTTTGCTCGCATGAAGGTGAAGCCTGAGATGTGAGATGCAATGAGAAGTCCATTTGTAACAAAATATATCAATGATAGTATGTTAATCGAGGTGAGATGACTTCAATGATGTCATTATAGCGTCAAATTAAAAAACAAAAAAAAACAGCGATATCTTATTAATAGTTACTAGATAATAGATATTATCACATATAAAGATCAAAGGAAAAATGTACAAATCATTGATAATTATATGTATATTTACCTCAAATTCATCATCATCAAATGCCCCTCGTAAAGTGTCTATAGCTCGAGATGTGGCAGCTCTACGAGGGCGCCACTTTTTCTCAGTTTGCATTACGACAGCTCCATGGAAATCCTCATCGTCACTGTCACCATCATTCTTATCTATATAGATCTTTATACATCTCTTGATGCATCTCTTTAATCGTGTAGCCATCCGACCCAATTCTACAACAATTAGATGGTTACATTAGATTTTGGTGTGGTTAATGCAACTGTCAACAATATTTCAGTTATATCTGATGGTCAGTTTTATTTGTGGAAGGAACCGGTGAACCCAGAGAAAACAACCAATCTGCTGCAAGTAACTGAACATACTTAATCACATGACATTGTATCAAGAATACCTACCAACTCAAGGTAAAACTTTCAATGTAATTTTGAACAAGAGCAACGCAAAGCGTGGCGTATCCCCTCGCCTACAATTTGACCCGGTGACCTTGATCTTTGACCTTGAAAATCAATAGGGTTCCAGATTCACTTAAGGACTAAGTATGTACCAAGTTTGGTCAAAATCCATTGAAGGATGTTGATTCTAGAGTGTTCACAAGTATTATGGAAGGACAGACGGACGGTAGCGTTACTATATCCCTTCACAACTTCGTTGGAGAGGGGATAAAAAGGTACCACTAAAGGGGTGAATGAGTGAATGTTGTTCAATGCCAACTCAGCAAGTTTTCAGCTATATCATAGCAAGAACAAGTTCATTTCTCATGAGATGATGATGAGGTCCACTTTATACTAGACTAACATAATGAGTTGGAATTTTATAGTGCTACCTCGCTGAAACAACAGTCCGCAGATAGACATGTTGCCCCCACTTGGACACCTTATTCTAATACTGAGCAAACCAGTCTTTGCTCTTTCTCCTTATCGCTGTATACTTAGCGGAGAAGCAACAAATATCAATTTTATAGTCATTGGTTTGACCCGATCAGGGCTTGAACCCACAATCTACCACATTTGAGGCAGGCATGCTAATCATTACACCACCGATGCGTACCACTTAAGGATAATAAGTCAACTTAAATTATATGGACTTACATGAATTTTATTTTATGTGATTTCCATAAAAAATCGGCTTAATTTGTGTTTTTTTTAAAGCATGTCTATAAAGACAGCAGAAAATGCTCAAACTGGTTTGATTTGAATAACATTATCAGCAAGGTAAGAACAGAACTGATTTAGGAGGACAACAAAAAATTTGAAATCGGCAATCGGAAGTATTGAATATACTATAAAACTAGAGGCTCAGCACTGAGCTGAGCCTGTGTCGCTCACCTTGCATTCTGCTCTGAAGAAACTTAATACATAACATTCCATAGCCTATAGGTGCTTCCCACAGGCCTCTACATTAACATTTTTTTTAACTTGTCCCTTCGGACATTACTAACTAAAACGAGTTGCAAGTCAAAATCATTTGGTCTTGTTTTATACTCGGCTATAAAAAAAACTTCCGGTAGGGGATAGGAATGACCTGGGGCCTCAACTCTTGGGGCATTTAATTTATCTATTCACCCCGATCATAAATATATATGATTTGGGGGGAGGGGATCTCAACCATTAAAAAGTTCACCTCAGGTAGGGGGTAGGGTATGACCCCCGGGGCCTGAGCTATAAGGCATTTAATTTGCCTAGTCACCACGATCATAAATATATATGGTTTAGGGGTGGGGATCTCAACCATTAAAAAATTCACTTCAGGTAGGGCCTGAGCTATAAGGCATTTAATTTGCCTAGTCAACCTGATCATAAATATATATGGTTTAGGGGTGGGGTATGACCCCCGGGGTCTGATCTATAAGGCATTTAATTTGCCTACTCACCCTGATCATAAATATATATGGTTTAGGGGTGGGGATCTCAACCATTAAAAAGTTCACTTCAGTGTGGTATGACCCCCCTCCCCTGGGGGCATGAGCTATAAGGCATTTAATTTGCCTAGTCACCCTGATCATAAATATATACAGTTTAGGGTGGGTATCTCGATCATATTTTTTTTTATACAGATTCATTTTAACTGTATTATACTAAAGTAAATTATGTCAATATTTAAATAGAGTTATCTCTCTTTCCACAGATTAAATTGGAGTTATCTTTCTTTCCACAGAAAACAGATTTAGAAGATCTTTGAAGGTATTTCCCATAGGGTCAAATGTTAAACTTTGTCCCGCAGTGATGGCCATTTTGGACTTCAGATCAGCACCAAAAACATATTTTGGTAGAGGACCATCCAAGGAACATTTCTGCAAGAGATCATTTTTACTGACATTGTGGCCTCTGAGAAGATCTGTGAAGGTATTTACCATTGGGTCCAATGTTAAACTTCATCCTGCTGTGGCGGCCATCTTGGATTTTGGATCTGCACCAAAAACATAATTTTGGTAGAGGACCACCCAAGAATCCTTCACACCATAAAACAATTCCATTGGCTGTGTAGTTTCTGACAAGAAGATCTTTGAAAATTGAGCCAATCAAAACACATTATTGGCCCTGGCCGCCATGTTGAATTCCTGATCGAAGCAAAAAACATAACTTTTATAGAGGACCTCCTGATGCACATTCCTGGTTCCATTTGGCTCAGTGGTTTCTGAGGAGAAGATTGAAATGTGAAAAGCTAACGACGGACGCCAAGTGATGGCAATAGCTCACATGACCCTTGGGTCAGGTGAGCTAAAAAGGAATCGTAACGGTAAAATCCCGAATAAAAAAAGCAGAATTCCGCTTTAAAGTGGACAAAAATCAGGTCTGTAAGAATCACAGCAAAATACTACCTGGAGACCTAGCATTGTTGTAACCTGTAGCACAAAATACTACCTGGAGACCTAGCATTGTTGTAACCTGTAGCATAAAATAACTGACCATCATTGGTGGTTGTTATATTATCTTACCACTATCAACACCACTGAACTGGAAACAGTTGTTGATCATTAAGTTAAAGTCTGCTACAAATCTTTTTGTTGTTCTGTAAGTTTGGCTACTTAACTTTTTCTCAATCGTTGACAAATCCATTGGTTTCTGTAAAAAAAAAGGTAAATAATTTAAAATCTTTTTATTTAGTACATTATACATTGCAAACCTAACAAAAACAGCTGGTATGCATAAAATACAGACATTTCGTCCCTCTTCACAGAAAACAAAATCGGAAAGGAAAAATTATGCATATTTTCTATTAGAAAAAAATCAGAAAACTGCATGTTTTCTGAGAAAAAAATCAGAAAAATGCATATTTCTAAGAAAATATCAGAAAAATGCATCTTTTCTTTTGGAATGTATCTACTCTCCAAAGTCAATGTTATTCTTGATCTGAAAATAAATTGAACGTGTGATTTTTGTCACTGTACATGATGCATCAACAATCAGTAGTGTTATTCCCCGGGACACATATCTAGAATCAGCTGTCATGGACTGGTTTAGTTATTAATTACACGTGTGTGAAATATTATTAACATTGTAATAATTGGACAAAATCAAAAGTTTTGCACTTGATACAATTTCATGTATCTAAGGAAACCCTCATCAATAACCTTGACCTTTGAGGTCACATAACTGACCTTAATGATATCATGGTAACCAGGTGCTATATCTTCATCAACAGGATCAGAAAATGGCCATGAATCTTTGTGTGATTTCACTTCTTCCAACACTGAAATAACAAAGGTTTTTTAAGAACATGAAAATTATGGGATATGGGATAGCACTTATATGGGTGTTTAATACCATTTTTAACAATATTTTGAGTGTACCTAATGAAGGGTATTCCAGAAACACGCACTAAATTTTATATCTACGTTTTTATTAGTTATATTATGGTTTTAAGTTTTAAAATAACTTTTCTTATTTCGAAGGAGGAAATGGGTATATCTGGAGAAAACTAAATGCTTTTCATATTTATCAGATTTACTTGATCACATAATGTTGTATGCAGTATATCTTGCAACAGACAGCTGTCAAATTTTCTTCAGTGACTTCCGGCAAGTCAATTATAAAGTTTGTCACTAGAAAAATAAAAAAAAACATTTGATAGAGTGGGTATATTTATATACATTGTAATTTTTCCAATTTATTGTCATTGGAAATATGTTTTTTTTATGAAGATTGCTTTTCTTTATTTTTTGTTCTTTCAGAATACCAATAGCTTTCCATTAAGTTCTATTCCACATAGCAAAATATCTATAACAACCATTCTAAATTCTCAGGCCTCACAGTCATAAAACATTCTAGTACGACTTTCACAACTTGCAATCAGAACTCTGTATTTACAGGATATGACATTCTGATTACATGTTTTTTGAGTACGAAAACAAAACTCATACTCGAAATTTTTGGACCATTAGACCAGGTCTCTGTGAAAAACAGGAAAAACTTAACTAATTTGTTCATAGTACAATAAGGTAAGTTTGTGTAATTTAGAGCTAATACCTTAAATTTGTTACAAGTTAAAAATTAAATTTTCTGTGAACATTCAACAGATCACAATAAATTAAATTCCTTAGAACAATAAACACAAGGCAGTCTTACGATAAACTACATACTTTTTTCCATGTCATCAAGCATTTCTTTATCTAGTTCACATCTGAAACATAAAAAATAAATCATTAAGAATCAAAGGGTCATAATATAATTTTTTTAAGTTGATTTTTTTTCTCTAGTTACTGAGTGATTCTTGTTTTAACACCAAATGATTTTTTTTGCTATGTCATGTCAAGAATAAGTTAGTTACATTCTATGAGAGGATGATAATGTCCAACAAGCTTAGTTGGAGTTTTATAAAGCTAGCACACTTAAACAACTGTCCATTGGTAGACATGTCACTCTGACACATTATTCTGATGCACATAATTATATACCACTTTCATATTCTTCCGTTTTGTTGTGTTTTCTATGTAAGACAAGCCATAAAAACAGCTGCGCATGACCTTGTTTTACATGGCATTGTCAGCCAATCAAATCGGCCGAGTATAATCAATAATCAATTCTACGACTGCTGTAGTAATATAAATTGTCGACTTAGTAGATCTAAAAAAGCTTCAAATATCAATTTTACCTGAATTTTAACTGATTTCTCCTAATAGATTTAATGCAGTTTAAAATAAGTGTGTATTTACTGCATTGCACATGGCGTTGTAATATTTTGTGTAGAAAACATGACATTGACATGCAAATGAATGAATGAAATCAACATGCTTTGTTTTTAAGTTGAAACGGAAGAAACAGGTACTTGCACTCGTCCTTATTGAAGATCTGAAATTTCTTCCACTCGTGAGACAAATTCAGCATCTTTCCACTCGTTCTGCTACGCTCCACTCGTGAAAAGACGGAATTTCTCACACTCATGGAAGAAATCCCAGATCTTCAATAGGGACTCGTGTAAGAACCTATTAGTCTTTGGTTTGACCCGGCTGGGGATTGAACCAATGATCTACAGTACTCGAGTCAAACATGTAAATTACTACACCACCAACATAGTCTTAATAACGTAGTGTGAACTTTTTTATATATAAATTCCATCATAAATATTACTGGTACATAAAAATAGGACTATTTAATAGGTTTCAGTGTTATATTCAAAGACATATCATTTGATAGAATCTTGTTTTCTGTGAGACTGTTAATTTATTTATTATTTATCTTCTCGTCTTATAGTAAGTCTTCTAATAGTCGTTACATGACGGATTTTCAGCCTCAGAACACGTTCCTTAGTTGCATTAGACAGTGAGTCATTATATAAAAGGTCCAATGCACAGGAAAGGGAAGGGGAGGAATAAAAAAGGTCGGATAACGAAGAAACAATATTTCAGTCATATCGTGGCAGTCAGTTTCGTTGGTGGAGGAAACCAGAATACCCAGAGAAAACCACCGACCTGTTGCAAGTCACTGAAAAACTTTATCACATCATGTTGTATCGAGTACACCTCGCCTGAAATTCGAACTCGCAACAGTAGTGGTGATAGGCTGCATATGTAGTTATAAATCCAACTACCGTACGATCACGGCTACGACTGCCCCCCAAATCTTAACAATCAGAGGTCATAACATAGTTGGTCTGAACTCAATCAGAGTTCAAATCTTAACAATCAGAGGCTATAATATAGTTGGTCTGAACTTTAAATAATCAGATAAAATACAGGGGAAGTAACTCTTACCTATCATCATCCTCTCTGTATTTACTGTTCATTGTGTTCCCTGTATAAATCAATTCTGGTGGAAGTTCTTTACCCTCTGCAATCAACTGAGCTTTATATTCTCTTAATTCTAAACGCTTCTGTCGCTCTGAAAAATAATTAAATATACATTTGTATAGTGAAACCTATCTTAATAGGGCACCTGCATATAACAAATCACTGTCCACAAAAAGCAGTTTGATTTTCTTCCATTTAATTAATAATGTACATAATTGAACCTGAATATGAAGAGCAACTGCTAAAAAATGGCTTATTTTATGTTGCCTTCATACACAGGCCAAGAAAAGACAAATGCTCACTTAGTGAGCTGAAAATGTAGATTACATCAAAGAGACACAAGCAGAATTTTTGTTGTTGTCCTTTTAGACAAAATGTTGTCTATGGAAAGGAAATTACGAATCTAAACTGGACTGTATGATATCCATTAAAAGCTATTTTTAGAATTTGATATTGATGTAACAAGATGTTGCACACTACATCGTGCTAAGAATACCCCCACTCGTTCATTTGTAAGTCGCACGGTAAACAGGAAGTAGATGTGTGGTAAATCTGGAAAGGGGAGACACAGTACAAGTCACAATGCCAAAGCCATATATCAAATATAAAATAATTTCTTCCAGTAGAAGCTGAGATATATGTTACGAAAGTGTGAACGGACGGACAAGGTGACTGCAATATAGCCCCCTCTCTATGAGTGGGGGTATAATGACCAGGAACAGAGGTAAAACTCAGGAACCAATAAAACTTTGATTGTACCCATAATCAAAGACATAGCTCTGGGATGACAACAGTCAGATATCTTTACAGCAAACATGTACCTGTAATGTAATTTTCTAGTTTTAGGTTAATCAGATATCTTTACAGCAAACATGTACCTGTAAGGAAATTTTTTAGTTTTAGGTTAATCAGATATCTTTACAGCAAACATGTACCTGTAATGTAAGTTTTTAGTTTTAGGTTAATCAGATATTGTAAACTAAAAATTATCCCAAGTTTGATTACAACTGACACAATGGTTTCAGAAATGCCGAAAGTATATGTTTACAGACTGATGACAGACACCAAGTGATGGTAATAGCTCACATGAACCTTCAATATGGGTGAAGTAATAAAAATTAAATATAAACCTTCTCTAGCTCTTTGTCTTTCTTCTCTCATCTTTCTTTCTTCCTCTTGTCTTTCTATTTCTTTCAGCCTTTCTCTTTCTTCTTCATCCTCTCTCTTGGCCTTTTCTTCTAATAGTCTAGCTTCTTCCAAAATTCTTTCCTGTTATCAATAAAATGAATTTAGTTTTGAGTTTAACTTGGGAAGTAGAAATGACATAATTATAACAGGCAAATCATTCATTTCAGATTAAGAAAATGAGTGTGGAAACAACACATTGGTTTCTGATTGGTTTTTCCACTAGGTTTTATGGTGTTTTAAAGCCACTTTCAACAATATTTCAGCTATATCATGGTGGTCAGTTTTACTGGTAGAGGAAACCAGAGTACCAGGAGAAAAACACTGACATGTCACAAGTCACACAGGGCATGAAGAATTATTCTTTAAGTCACTTACCTAAGGGAAAGTGAAATAAAAAATTTACTTTCCCTTCCAAATTTCTACTTTCCCGTTGAGGCCCACGAAGCCGGCCAAATTTATCTAGGAGGGTTTAGGGACATGCCCCCACATGAAAATTTTGAAATATTTAATGCAAAATCCTGCATTCTAAGCATAAGTTCTGAAAGAGTTTTATTGTTTGAAAATAAATTGATTTTTCTTACTTTCGTTTTTTTTTTGGTTTATAATCAATGTGAGATTTGAATCTAAATAAAACTACATTTTTGCTGGTTTGTGATTATTATTTTTGATAGATCTTTTTTTATTGCTTCTGGTTGTTAAGTCGGGGAATTTTACAGAGGGTACAAAAGAAAACATCTTGTCATTTTCGTACACTGAAATTTGGCAGACTATTTCACTTGAAATGAACGGTTCCTTTTTTCTTTATTCAGATCTATTATATTCACTGAATTCCGTCCTCTCTATAGGCCATGCCTACTCCTATTATCTAATTTATAATTTAGTTTTTATTTCAAAATATCTGTGAAAGTTCAACTGCAAACCACAACATCGATATCTGGTACCTTGTGTATATACAATTTTATACCTTTACATACGGAATTCATGATTAAATAAACCGCAAACCAGTTTCAGAAACTAATATATCTGATAACCGCAAAGTACAACAAGTAACAACGGAATTATAACACTTTCCCGGCAGGAAGTACCGATCAGCATATCACTTTCCCGTGTGTTTTTTTATACTTTCCCCGGGAAACGGGAAATGGGAATCTTCATGCCCTGAAGTCACTGACAAAGCTGATCACATGATGTTGTATGGTTTTTTTACAATGAATATGACATTTGATTGTACATGTATTGTGTTGTATAAAAATCAAATATGCAAATGATGGAATATGAAATCTACATGTTTGTATTAGATTATTGTTATACAGACTATTGATATGCTATCATAGACTTTTGTTTTTACTTTCATGTAGGTGTTGATTCTAAAACAAAATTGTTCGATTTAATAAAATTGTCTCCAGTGTCTTTTAGGGAGAATTCATTGTGTGGGTAGAAAATAAATTTATTACAAAAAAAAAAGCATGAAAACCACACGACTGGTGAAGAATCAGTGGAAACCAGAGTGACCGGAGATAACCCACAGACCTACAGCAAGTCACTGACAAACTTTATCACATAATGTTGTATCCAGTACACTTCGCCATGAGCGGGATTCGAACTGACAACTTTGGTGATAAGCACCAATTGCACAAGTAGTTGTAAATCCAACTACCATGCAATCACGACCAAGTTGTAAATCCAACTACCTTACGATCATGACCACCTCTTAAGACCATATGGGTGAGGTGAACTACTACTAATACAGAAACTGGTTACCTGCTCCTGAAATTCCTTCATCTTCATTGTAATCCTGGCAGAAACACGACGTGGGGCCATTTCTGCTTGACGTCTTCTTCTGTCTTTCTCCTGAAATATAAAATAATATTGTAATCAGGTTATTACAGACTAATTACATGGAATCATGGTTTGGGGCCATTTCTACTGGACACTTCTTCAAAATGCTCTTCTGACACAAGTCATTTCTGTCTGAATACTAATACATGTATTCACCTGAATTGCAGGGTCAGGGCTATGGGATTTCATTCCATTTTCAACAATATTTCATTTATTTCGTGGCAGGCAGTTACTGGAGGAAATCAGAGAAAACCATCAACCTGCCGCAAGACACTGACAAATTTGATCACATGTTGTATCAAGTACACCTTTCCATGTGCGGGATTCAAACTCATGACGTTAGTGGTGATAACTTGAATTGAAAATAACCAAAATGTAGTGATTGCATAGACACACAAGTTCTCTATGTAGATCAGCATAGTATTACTAAATGCCAATCTAATTAAAATTAGATCTCTCACTTTGCTCTTGTTTATTTATATTTCGCGCGTGGGAGATCTAACGCAAGCCTGTAGACATCGCATTCTGGTGATCTAGGGTCAAGCAAAATATTGTCCATTCAAATGATCGCTTACGAGATTTTGAAAGTGGATTTATGCAAGGGACGTAACTCTGGGTGCTAATGAATTATGCAAGAAATCCATTCGGAATTCTTCCAATGTTATCTATATTAACTATGTCGGAGCCCGATTGTTCCGACAACTGTTTACATTTCCGGAGACAAGAAGACGTCTTCAGGTGAAAATTCATAATTTACGGCACAAATCAATGGCATTTAGAAGCCCTCTCACGCCTAGGCGTATTTATTACAAATCAAATATATGTGTGCTTATTATGTGTGATATCAGAGAATGATTTTGATTGGCTGTTCTGAGGGTCGTTACCTTTATTTGCATCTCATTACATATGCGTGACCCTAGGTCACCAGAATGCGATGTCTACAGGCTTGTGTTAGATCTCCCATGTGCGAAATATAAATAAACAAGAGCAAAGTGAGAGATCTCATTTTAATTAGATTGACTAAATGCCTGCTAAAAACAATGGTCGTTCAATTTGATTACTTGTATTTAATAGGTACCCATTTCCCCCACCACCCTGTCTGGTATTAACCATACTGGTATTGTAAACCAGATTTGAAAGTTAATTTCCTTTATATTTAAGACAGCCAAACTTTTACCAATTTTTAACTAAAAAGAAAAAAAAATCAATCAATTAGATCTCAAAGCTATAGTACAATCAATAAAAACAGATAAAAAACTTCTCTTCTGTATTATATGGAATTCTATACTTAGTTATGACAGATTACTGGAAAATTATCTGTACTGTAGCAGATGGTACTGATAGCTCAGCTATAAATACACTTGATGCAATAAGTTGTTTTATTTTTGTTTATTATTGGATTTTGATACTGTGTGGGTTTTTTTCTTTTTCGTTTTATTTGTGGTGTATCCCCTCGCCCAAAAATTTGACCCGGTGACCTTGAGCTTTGACCTTGAAAATCAATAGGGTTCCAGATTCTCTTAAGGACTAAGTATGTACCAAGTTTGGTCAAAATCCATTGAAGGATGTTGATTCTAGAGTGTTCACAAGGATGCCACGGACGGTAGTGTTACTATATCCCTTCGTACCTTCGTTGGCGAGGGGATAATAATGCGCATACTGTATATACCAAGGGCAGTGTTATCCTATAGCTTGAGGGGCTCTGCTAAAAGATTTTCAAATATCTATTCTAGTTTATATAAAGAATTTGTAATAAGTTCACTTCAAGCTATGTTAATGTCGTTAAAATATATCACGAGTAAAAAATATTCTAGATGGGTCCAGGCGAGTTAAAGGGTGGCCCCATAATTTCCTAATTTCATAATACGGCCCTGTATATACATTGTACCAATATTACAAATTTTAAATCCCTGCTAGAAAACATTTGCAGTTTTTACATGTAAACAAAGCATTTCACTAGTCAGTTTGTTATATCATGTCCAGCATTTTATCACCAAATATTAGTCAGGTAGTCATAACAGTTGAACAATTTCAGGGTTAGGGTTAGGATTATGGTGTTTAATGCCACTTTCAACAATATATTAGCTATATTGTGGTGGTCAGTTTTATTGGTGGAGGAAACCGGAGCACCCGAAGAAAATTACAGACCTGCCGCTAGTCACTCGCAAACATTTTCACATAATGCTGTATCGAGTACACCTCCCCTGAGTTGGATTCGAACTCACATCGTTAGTGGTGATAGGCACTGATTGTACAGGTAGTTGTAAATCCAATTACTATATGATCACAACCATGACCATCGACAGCCCACATAAAAAAAACCAATTCATAAAGTGACAAAAGATGTATATACCAATGACCCTATAACCAAACCCCAAAAATATCTCTACCGTAAAATATTGAACAATGCTATTAGCAAAATATACATAATGCAAATATTTACTTAAAAATTAATGCGACTGAAACGGATAATGAATGGGATTGAGATTCTATTCATAAGTTAGGCCTAATGCCTAGTTAAAAATATACATGATGCATATACATATACATATTTTTAGGCCTGACACTTAGTAAAAAATACCTCAACTTTACAAATTAAATTATATGCTATTAGCAAAATATACATAATGCATATATATTGTCTAACATGGAGAACAAACAAAACTTGATACAATGCGTGAATTCACCACCTGGTGAATTCACCACCTGACGCACAATTTATTTATGTCAGGGCTCGAAATTAACGCTAGCAAGCTAGTTGAAATTTCAATTTGCCTTAATTTTGCTAGTGAATAAAGTTAGAACTAGCAGAATTTTGCTAGTTGCAAAAATTATGTGTTCAGAATCGTATCTGAACTATGACAAACGTGTAAATTTGTTTTCTCTCAAGATCGGTAAAGATCGCATTGACTTCATAAAAAAGGACGGTATAGTTACAATGTAAGACATTTGTCCGAGAAATACGAATATTTATGTCTCTGTCCGAGAAATACGAACAACCATACTGGTTCCCGATTTTTAAAATAACATCTGGTTGTAATTTTTACAGTTCAAGTTACCAGTCGAAATGTCAAAAAGAAGAAAAGTTTCTGATCACGATATCGATCGCGACGTTACAAAAATTACGAAATTCTTTCGCCAAGTTTCAGGTAGATTTATAATTGTGATTATAGTATTTACAGTGATTAAGAGGAAATAATCGTGAAAATCATTGTGTGACAGCTGTTACACTATCGTATGAAGGCAGCCTGTCTGCTTGCAAGAAATTCTTAAAGAATCATTTTTAGAATGGCAAGATTACGATTTTCGTTTATCCAACTTTGGCCTAGGTAGAGTAGGCAGGGTCTGGAATTACTTTTTCATTTATACTACCAAAAATTTCTCATATTCTTATGAAACAACTATACCTCATCTGTCTAAATTAAAAAAAAATGAAGTTCTGAAATAACCTAAGATTTTTTTATATGTTCAGACCCCAATGTGAAATCATTAAATACAATTATCGTGTTTTTAACAGAAGTGATCTCATTATTTTATTCAAATAGTTATTATTGCTCTGTTTCCATCTTGATTAATTCTAACTCATCTCCTTTATACAATTTTCACACAAAAAAAGCAAAAAAAAATAAAATAAAATAACAGACAGGCATATTTCCTTTACTGGCTGTACAATAATTATTCTGTCACATTACATGATGAAAGATAAAACAGTCATTAGTTATATCTTGGTAATAATTATATAATTATTTGAGATGAAAAAAGTTCAGTACATGCACAGTGATGCAGCATGCCTACAGCTTTTTTTCATTTGAGGTTACATGTACTCCAACTCCACCAATTTGGGGGTACATGGAATTTTTTGAGGGTACAGTGTGTGGCTCTTTATATTACTGTCCAATAAAAGCCAGAATGTCCAGGAGCGACTTACTTAATGGTCAAGGACGCCTTTCACAATGCGATATAGTCAGAGACAGTGAATTGCTTAAATTAATAAAACACATAAAACCTTACAGTCTTATTGTTACATACATGTATTTCAATGAAAATAACATACATTTTTTGTTAAATTTGGTTGCTAGTCAGGTCAGTCTGTTTGCTAGTAGATTTTTATTTAACTAGCAAAGTTTTTCTTGTGGTGAAAAAAGTTAATTTCTAGCCCTGTATGTATTCAAAAATTAAAATATCGGAAACTGATTATGAATGGCATTTTATTTAAAAAAAAATTTTAAGGTCTGACGCCTACCGCCCACCATAGTTAAATATATCTAAACTTTAAAATATTGAACAATGCTATTATAAAAATATACATAATGCATATGGAATATCAGGGCTAGAAATTAACTTTTTTCACCACAAGCAAAACTTTGCTAGTTAAATAAAAATCTACTAGCAAACAGACTGACCTGACTAGCAACCAAATTTAACAAAAAATGTATGTTATTTTCATTGAAATACATGTATGTAACAATAAGACTGTAAGGTTTTATGTGTTTTATTAATTTAAGCAATTCACTGTCTCTGACTATATCGCATTGTGAAAGGCGTCCTTGACCATTAAGTAAGTCGCTCCTGGACATTCTGGCTTATATTGGACAGTAATATAAAGAGCCACACACTGTACCCTCAAAAAATTCCATGTACCCCCAAATTGGTGGAGTTGGAGTACATGTAACCTCAAATGAAAAAAAACTGTAGGCATGCTGCATCACTGTGCATGTACTGAACTTTTTTCATCTCAAATAATTATATAATTATTACCAAGATATAACTAATGACTGTTTTATCTTTCATCATGTAATGTGACAGAATAATTATTGTACAGCCAGTAAAGGAAATATGCCTGTCTGTTATTATTTTTTTGTTGTTGCTTTTTTTGTGTGAAAATTGTATAAAGGAGATGAGTTAGAGTTAATCAAGATGGAAACAGAGCAATAATAACTATTTGAATAAAATAATGAGATCACTTCTGTTAAAAACACGATAATTGTATTTAATGATTTCACATTGGGGTCTGAACATATAAAGGTTATTTCAGGACTTCATTTTTTTTAATTTAGACAGATGAGGTATAGTTGTTTCATAAGAATATGAAATCTTTGGTAGTATAAATGAAAAAGTAATTCCAGACCCTGCCTCCTCTACCTAGGCCAAAGTTGGATAAACGAAAATCGTAATCTTGCATTTCTAAAAATGATTCTTCAAGAAGTTCTTGCAAGCAGACAGGCTGCCTTCATACGATAGTGTAACAGCTGTCACACAACGATTTTCACGATTATTTCCTCTTAGTCACTGTAAATACTATAATCACAATTATAAATCTACCTGAAACTTGGCGAAAGAATTTCGTAATTTTTGTAACGTCGCGATCGATATCGTGATCAGAAACTTTTCTTCTTTTTGACATTTCAACTGGTAACTTGAACTGTAATAATTACAACCAGATATTATTTTAAAAATCGGGAACCAGTATGGTTGTTCGTATTTCTCGGACAGAGACGTATATATTCGTATTTCTCGGACAAATGCGTACAATGTAACTATACCGTCCTTTTTTATGAAGTCAATGCGATCTTTACCGATCTTGCGAGAAGACAAATTTACACGTTTGTCATAGTTCAGATACGATTCTGAACACATAATTTTTTGCAACTAGCAAAATTCTGCTAGTTCTAACTTTATTCACTAGCAAAATTAAGGCAAATTGAAATTTCAACTAGCAATTTGCCTGCTTGCTAGCGTTAATTTCGAGCCCTGAATATATAATATTGCTTAAAAGTTATGGCAACATAAACTGATTATGAATGGCAACGGAAACCAATTATGAATGGCACCATGAAACACAAGTTTTGCAATGCCCATTTTTAGTTCAAAATATCTCAACTATGAAATATTGAGCAATATTTATTGCAAAATATGCATAATGCAAACATCAATATATTGTTTAAAAATAAAGCAACGGAAACAGAAAATGAACGGAATTTTATTCATAAGTTTTTGTAATTCTACAAGTACATTTTGTAACAGGAGTAGGTTTGGTTTATGAAAATGAGTGTGGAAACAACACATTGGTTTCTGATAGGGTTTTTTCCACTAGGTTTTAAGGTGTTTTAAAGCCACTTTCAACAATATTTCAGTTATATCATGGCAGTCAGTTTTATTGGTAGAGGAAACCAGAGTACCAGGAGAAAAACACTAACCTGCCTCAAGTAACTGACAACCTTAATCACATAAATTAATGTTGTATCAAGTACACCTCTCCTGGGTGGAATTCAACCTCACAACGTTAGAGGTGATAGGCACTGATTGCATAGGTAGTTGTAAATCCAGCTGAACAGTGAACACCATCACTATTTATTGAGGTGCTTGTACCAAGACAGGAGAGTGAGATGTCATATATATACATGTCTTGGGGTATCGTTTCTGTGTGAGATGTCATATATACACGTCTTGGGGTATCGTTTCTGTGTTAGATGTCATATATACGTGTCTTGGGGTATCGTTTCTGTGTTAGATGTCATATATACACGTCTTGGGGTATCGTTTCTGTGTGAGATGTCATATATACGCGTCTTGGGGTATCGTTTCTGTGTTAGATGTCATATATATGCGTCTTGGGGTATCGTTTCTGTGTGAGATGTCATATATAC
>MJUT01007631.1:248041-324040 GCA_002080005.1 Gigantidas platifrons
AGATGTCATATATACATGTCTTGGGGTATCGTTTCTGTGCGAGATGTCATATATACGCGTCTTGGGGTATCGTTTCTGTGTTAGATGTCATATATACGCGTCTTGGGGTATCGTTTCTGTGTGAGATGTCATATATACGCGTCTTGGGGTATCGTTTCTGTGTTAGATGTCATATATACGCATCTTGGGGTATCGTTTCTGTGTTAGATGTCATATATACATGTCTTGGGGTATCGTTTCTGTGCGAGATGTCATATATACATGTCTTGGGGTATCGTTTCTGTGTGAGATGTCATATATACACGTACATGTCTTGGGGTATCGTTTCTGTGTTAGATGTCATATATACATGTCTTGGGGTATCGTTTCTGTGTGAGATGTCATATATACATGTCTTGGGGTATTGTTTCTGTGTGAGATGTTATATATACACGTCTTGGGGTATCATTTCTGTGTGAGATGTCATATATACATGTCTTGGGGTATTGTTTCTGTGTGAGATGTCATATATACATGTCTTGGGGTATTGTTTCTGTGTGAGATGTCATATATACACATCTTGGGGTATTGTTTCTGTGTGAGATGTCATATATACACGTCTTGGGGTATCGTTTCTGTGTGAGATGTCATATATACATGTCTTGGGGTATTGTTTCTGTGTGAGATGTCATATATACACGTCTTGGGGTATCATTTCTGTGTGAGATGTCATATATACACATCTTGGGGTATCATTTCTGTGTCTTTTTCTACGATTTTCTAATTGGATTTCTAAACTGCTCCAATGGAGTGTCATTTTTTGTTTTTCATCTTATTCATAGAATTTTCATTTGTATATCATAAAAATAAGCTGATGAATTGATTTTAGTAGTATATAAAATTACAGGAAATATTAGATGTGACACAAAAAATGTAAAAAAAAAAAAAAAAATGAAAATGATACAAATTCTGTGAAATTCTAATCCTGTCCAAGAATAACTCCTTCAATGTGTCAATTGCCCTAAATTTTGTGGTAACAACACAAACATTGCTAATTAACTCATTTAAAATAGTTAAAAATCAATATGGTGTTCTGACACAGTTCTAAAGTGTAATAATAATCCTATATATTTGTACTATGGCCTTTTTCATTTGGTCTATAAATTATTCAAAAGACTACTTTCTTTTTTTTTAAGTGAAACATTCTGAAGTGTTGAAATTTGATAATTTTTCAATTACAGTAAAAAAAATTTGCAAAGTGTTTTGCTACTTGGTTGTACAAATACAGACATTTGAGAGATGATAATTACTGTAGGACACTTAATATTCTGATTACTTTATCAGCTGTTTTATAGACAATTTTTCTTCTCTCCAGTATTTTTGGCTATGATCTCTGCCATGTCTTTACCCTTTGCAAACTATGTTATATGTATTTTTTGGTTCTCTCCAGTAAAAATTGGCTACCATCTACTTCATGTATTTACCCTTTGCAAACTATATTATATGTATTTTTTTGTTCTCTTCAGTAATAATGTGCCTACGGTTTCAACCATGTCAAGAACTTCAGTAAACTATCCATATAACAGTCAAATGCATGAGGCCAACAGAATTTTTAGAAAATCCAGATAATTAAGAAAAGAAAGTTTAAACAGTGATGGTCAATAATTCCATTAATATCAACAAAACGAACTACCAGGGTCATCTTTCACCCCAAACCTTTGAACATAATAATAACTAAAAAAAAAATAGACCATGACCACAAAATATTTATCTTTTATTATGTATGTAATGTAATTATTATTAAAACTACGGTTCTCCCCCCTCAGGCATAGGGGGAGTATAGCCAAATTTGACTATCCTGTTTAGGCTCTTTCATTTTATTGCTCAAAAACCCTATTCCAGAAATGTGTCGCACACACTACATAAGATTTCTACATATTTTTTACATACATTTTGAGAAATGAGACAATTTACATTTGCAATAAAAAAAAAAAAAAGAAGAAGAAAAAATCCCTCCTGGAATGTGTTTGCATTATAAAAGGAGCAGTTTATTGTTGTTTAATTACAAGAACTAGGTTTATTGTTGTTTAATTACAAGAACTAATCATTAAAATAAATAATTTATGTATATAACAATCACCACACAAAGCTACATTGCAATATAAAAATAAATGTACCAGTATGTATCAAAAGGCTAAAACAACCATTAGTGGTCAAAACTGGTCTTTACCAACTTATTTGTTGATTTTTTTTTGCATTTCAGAATAAACTGGTACCCTTAAATTTAAACATGGGACCAGATTTGGCAATCAAATTCACAAAGGTTTTAGTTAGTTCATTATTTGGTTTCTCTGTCTTCTTAAAAATTTCCAGAATTTCGTACCTTTCATGAAATAGTACTTTAGTGCTATAAATCAATGACAGAACATTTATAGTATATTTATAGCCTATAACATTTAGAAATTTCCACATGATGTTATTGCATCAGGTGCTATATACATGTAGGTAAAAAATAAACATGAAATTATTGAATTATTGATTACAGGTATTGGAAATATCTTAAAACAAATGAAAAAGAAGACATCAATTTTTGTGTCAGCAACTTAAATAGATAAAACATTATGTACTTAAGAAATTATAGACTATTTCAGCTTTATTAGTTCATCCGATATATTTTACGTTTGAAATTAATGTAATTTATTAAAACTATGGTCAACCTCCCTTAGGCATAGAACTGCCATGATATAACTGAAATATTGTTGAAAGTGGCATTAAATACCAATAATCCTAATCAGTGATTGGGATTACATTTTTTTCAATGGGACTATGGCCCCCTTTACTTCCTTGTCAATGGGACATTTTTTATATGAATGGGCCATAATGACAGAACTACGCACCAAAATCCAGTGTGAAAAATAATGTAGAATAAAAACGTTTAACAAACTTTAATACATGTAATCAAGTATTTGCAACAATAGTCAATTTTGTTTTCCTTTACTATTTTTTAGTTTGTGGTATTTGTCCAAAGCTTCATCAAATTAACTTTGCCCCACAATTTTACTCTCAGTAGTTTGGCTTTATAAAATTAAGTTTCAATTATCCTGGCCCTGATTTAAGAATATTCTTTGGGGGCATTTTCACTTTCAGTTTAAAAAATCCTGCTAAAAATTACACTGTTTTAATCTTTTTGCTAGGTCTTTTTGATGCTTGTAAATACTTAAGCCAAAAACATATATTTTAAAACGCCGCTATGACTGAGAATAATTCAAGGTTTTAATACTAGTTACCCTCCCCACTCTTTAGCGACCCTCAAATAAAAAACGACTTTGGCATCAACACGGATTTGTTTACGTTTGTTCTCAGAGTTAAATTAAAGGAAAAGACATGTCCGTGCAGTCTTGACAGAACGGTTCGGCTGTATGTACATCTGACTTCATCAGAAAACGAATGTGTGTGTATGCCGCGGAATTTTTATGTGGAAATGCACCATTTCGTCGGGTATTGCGACTATGGCACTGGGCGCGTGGTAATATCAGCTGATTGTGGCTACATGTTAGAACTTTTGATTCATTTGCTCCCAAAAGACTTTAAAATTATTTGACTTTCAATCATTGGACTATGGGCCTAGTAATGAAGGTTATTCCATAAAGATGTTGTCCATACTAAATTAGTTATCTACCTTATTTCAGTTCACATCTACTCATGGAATCACACTAAAGTTTATGAGTTATTTTTAGCCAGTGAGGACTGAGGAGGTGTACTTGATACAATTTTATATGATAAAGTTTGGCTTCAATTTTGCAGAAGAATATTGAAAATGTACAAAGTTTAGATCAAAGATTCTCCGGGTAAGGTAAGCTAAAACAGTAACCCTATTGTAACAGTATTAGAACTAATGTGATCACAAAGTACTGTTAGAGACAGAAAAAATTGTAAAAATCTAACCATAGGAAATGTTAAATAGGGGCTTAACTCCAGAACAGAAAAAGTGTTCAAGTCTGAAATTGAAATTGGCCTTTCTTTTATAGTCTCTGACCTTGTGAATAAATACCAAATGATTTGCTTAAAGTTATTGAGCGGAATCAAATGTGGGCGGGAAAACTACTTGATGCCCTAGATGCCTAGCTGAGGGGGAATAAAAACAATTTGGATGTCTTAATTATTTTCAGAAGTCGGTGAGGTCTGGGATATTTTTCAGAATCTGTGGTGTACCAGGTTAATGGAATCCTATTGTATCTCCCCCATACTGTTAGGAAACATAATCTAATTATCCATTGTTACATGTAATTATATACAATACCCACTTATAATTAATTTTTAAAAGGGAAACATGACTATTAATGGTAATATGATTATGAAATGATGAGGAAAAATTGATAGATTAATTGTTTGAAGAACTCAGGCAAATACATTGCTCTTTTACTAAAATGTCAATTCCACTTGTACTCCCCCACAACTTTATTAATAATTCATAATTGGCATTTTATTGTTGTTCATTTCATTGTCGATTCTTCACCAGTCGTGTGGTTTTCGTGTTTTTTTTCGGGGTTTGTAATAGATTTAATTTCTACCCACACAATGAATTCTCCCTATAAGACACCGGAGATAATTTTATTAAAGGAGATAATTTTATTAAATCGAACAATTTTGTTTATAATCAACACCTACATGAAAGCATATCAATAGACTGTATAACAATAATCTAATACAACTGTTTCATCATTTGCATATTTGATTTTTATACAACACAATACAGTCAAATGTCATATTCATTGTAAAAAAACGATACATCATGTGATAAAGTTTGTCAGTGACTTTCGACGCCACAGGTCGGTGGTTTTCTCCAGGTACTCCGGTTTCCTCAACAAATAACTAGTATTACTGTGAGCACAGCTCACTAAGATATACCCCCACGCTTCCCACATCTGTCCAACCTATTTCCATAACCAAAACATTACTGATTGTTCCGACAAAAAATTAAAGGGACCGTCCTCTCTTCACTGGTAGGCTGCTGATAAAATTTCAAAACATTCTGAGAATTACTACCCAAGTTATCATACAACATATATTAAAAATGCTATTTTCTGTCATATCAAGTCCAATAACTGTGGAACGGCAAAAGTGAAAATCGTCAAAAATGAAAGGGATCCTCCTCTCTTCACCAGTAAACAGCTGATAAAATTTTAAAAGATTCTAAGAAACACAACTCCAGTTATCGTACGATATAGGATTTGTCTACAGACGGACAGACATGGTGAAACCAGTATACCCCCCTCCAACCTCGTTGCGGGGGGTATAAAAATGACCACTACAATATAACAAAAATATTGTTGAAATTGGCATGAAACACCATAAACCAACCAATTATTGTAAAAAAAAAAACACACAGTGAAATCCATCTAAAACCAACCACGAATAAACCGAACTTAAAAAATAAACTTCCAGTCAACTGAATACCTGTCTTTACCAAACACAAAAGTTTGTCCAACGAAGGTTCAGTTTAGACAGGTTTCACTGTACAAATCTGTTGACTTTGAGCTTATATAATGTGTCTGTCCTGATGAAGATTACAGGTATTCCAGAATCATGTACAGCAAGCTAATTTAGATATCTAGATTTTTATTGTATATATCGGTTCAGAAAAAGTTGACTCAAACTGGCCAAATAGTTTCAAGCGTAAACATTATAATGATACTTAAGCTTTGGAATCAACTTTTGTGGTCAGAATAGACAGGGGTTCAGTTTATACAGGTTAAATTGACAAAGATTTCTTACATTGGGATTATTTAAAGAACGGTTTATACAGGATTACAGTTTATTCAGGGTTCAGTTAAGACAGGTTTCACAGTACTTGTAAAAGCTAACAACATACAGACTTCATTGTAAAAAGGCCATGTGATCTAAAACTAGAGAAACTGCATTTTATCTAACAGCTTGATGGAGTATCAGGTTTTATGAATGGGTGGACTCTAATGAATGGACTACATTCCTTCCCTAGTTAAGTGACATTTCCACCTGTCGACCCATATAATTGACCATCGGTCAGCCATCACTAGATGTGATCACCTACTGAGAATAGTAAATAAATAATGTTGGGACAAAAGCTAACTGAATGATGGTTGGGTTGACTTTTTGACATGACTAACCAAACATCTAGAATTGTGAATTTGTGTATTTCATTAAAATTCTTTAACATTAAATTCTTCAACAATTTGGCAACAGCTACACAAACAAAAGTCTATCTTTTGTGTAAGTTAGCAAAATTTTCTCCATGAGCCTGTAATTGCTGATTTTATTATAATTTATCTTCGATAAGTAGATTTTCAAAGGATAACATTAAACTTTTTTATTGTCCCATTATCATTAGTAATACATAATTTTGTCAAAATTACACGAAATGCTACACCATCGTTAAAAAATAAGGGAAATTAACATTACTAATTTCAAAGGAAACCAATTTAATTTCAAAAAGTTTACAAACTTTTAAGAAAATGCTTCTTATCTAATTTCTTTAACTTGCTCAACTATTGTTTTGAATATTTCTGTCACACAAGACAATTCCGTCCCAAGATAGGTATAATAGTTGGCCTTTTCCATTTCAAGGAAGCAGATTTAAACTGCAAACAGAAAGAACCTATTATACAGATTTTATATAAAAAAAAAAAACCCAAAAAACTAGAGGCTCAGTGGACTGAGCCTGTGTCGCTCACCTTTCATTCTGCTTTGAGGAAACTTAATACAGAACCTCCCATAGGTGCTTCCCACCAAGTTTTGGTCATTTAGCTAAGCAGTTACAGAGAAGAAGATATTTAGAAATCAACCAATCAGAAACAAGGATGGCCTGTGGCAGCAATGTTTATTAATGGATCGGAACTAAATGAGCAATCTTTATAGATGACCTTTCAATGATGCTTCTTATCAAGTTTTGATTCATTTGGCAAAGCGGCTTCAGAGAAAATGTTATTTTTAGAAATCAACCAATCAGAAACAAGAATTGCCTTTGGTGGTCATGTTTGTTAACGAATTGGAACTAAATTAGCAATCTTTATAAAGGACCTTCCAAGGATGCTTCCTACTAAAGTTTCGATTCATTTGGCCAAGCGGTTTCAGAGTAGATGATTTTTTAGAAATCAACCAATCAGAAACATGAATTGTTTGTGGCGGCCATGTCTGATAACAGATCGGGACGAAATGAGCAATCTGTATAGAGGACCTGCCATAGATGCTTCCTACCAAGTTTCGGTTCATTTGGCCAAGTGGTTTCAGAGAAGATTCTTTAGAAATCAACCGATCAGAAACAAGCATTGCCTGTGGTGGCTATGTTTGTTAACGGATCGGAACTAAATGAGCAATCTTTATAGAGGACCTTTCAAGGATGCTTGCTACCAAGTTTCGATTCATTTGGCCAAGTGGTTTCAGAGGAGAAGATTTTTTTTAGAAATCAACCAATCAGAAACAAGAATTACCTGTGGCGGCCATGTTTGTTAACGGATCGGAACTAAATGAGCAATCTTTATAGAGGACCTTCCAAGGATGCTTCCAAATAAGTTTCGGTTCATTTAGCCATGCAGTTTCAGAGGAGAAGATTTTTTAGAAATCAAACCATCAGAAACAAGAATTGCCTGTGGTGGCCATGTTTGTTAACGGATCAGAATTAAATGAGCAATCTTTATAGAGGACCTTTCAAGGATGCTTCCTACCTAGTTTTGATTAATTTGGCAAAGTGGTTTCAGAGGAGAAGATTTTTTAGAAATCAACCAATCAGAAACAAGAATTGCCTGTGGCGGCCATGTTTGATAACGGATCGGGACGAAATGAGCAATCTTTATAGAGGACATGCCATAGATGCTTCCTACCAAGTTTCGGTTCATTTGGCCAAGCGGTTTCAGAGGAGAAGATTTTTTAAAATCGGCCAATCAGAAACAAGAATTGCCTATGGTAGCCATGTTTGTTAATGGATCGGGACAAAATGTGCAATCTTTAGAGAGGACCTTCCATAAATGCTTCCTACCAAGTTTCACTTCATTTGGCTGAGGGGGTTTCTTAAAATGTGAAAAGTTAACGGACGACAGACGCCAAGTGATGGCAAAAGCTCACGTTGCCTTTGGCAAGGCGAGTTAAACAATTATATCATACATGTATTTTTGTTAAAATATGTAAATCGCAAACAAAACCCCAAAAAAACCAGCGTACACATGCCACATGTCGTGATCTTTTTATTATGTTCACAATGATTTGAGGTGTCAGAGAGACAATTGTTTGTTTTGTTGATATCGGTGGAATTGTTGTAATTGATCATCACTGTTTAAACTTTCTTTTAAAAAAAAGTAGCAGTAGATAGTTAATTCTTAAACCAAATTTTTATGTTTGACATCCCTTTTTTTTTGGTACACACATCCTTGACTCTATAAGAAGCGAATGTTTAATTTTGACACAGATTACAGCCATTAATAAGCTGTCAAATGATAATCACCTCTCAGTGGGATTTCTACACCTTATACAAACATTTTCTTCAGCTATAATAGCCAGTGATTAGTTGACACAACAAAAGCCTCATAGGCTTTCCTGCCTCTACAAAAGATTATAATCCCACAAAATGTCCTATCCACTCACTTCCCCTCTTATTAAAGTATAATAATTTAATTAGAGCTGACATCGTTAGCACTCAGGTACACAAACTTGTGACAAACTGGATTAAGGTACTGCTGATGTAACCCAGTGATATCTAAGGTAACACCCACTTTCATATGTCACATTGTTCAGAAAGTCAAGCGTCATTACAGTGAACATTTTAACATTCAGAAAATCTTTTTTTTTTCATCGGCAATAACAGGCAAATCTCAGTTGGAAGGTTTAAGCAGTATTTTGTAAGTTTGTGCATATTTTAATTTTATTATAATAGTGCTGTAATAAGAAGGCAAAGCTCATGATCAGCTGGAAGGCTTAGATAAAAAAAAACATATTTGGTAAGCATTTGAGAATATTCCTACAATGTAGATATTGATACGTTTTATAAGCTAATTGAGACACAAAATAGTTTTAACTTGTACAACAAATGCAGAGATACTTGCAACTCATATAGACGAGTCCTGGACACATCATTTAGCTTTTGGGACTCATCAATTTTTTTGGGGTTTTTTTTGTTACAAAAATAACAAAGACCACTAGTGGTACCCATGACCTTTTAATTGACAGTCATTAAAATTTTATCCAACAAGGATCTCTGCAAATGTACCCCATAAATTTGTGAATACCACATTTAAATATCCTACTTCCGTAGCATAATATATTTTATAGCTTTTCTTGTGAATGAAAATGGAGCGCTTTAAACATTAATACATTGTATGTATTTTTAAATAAAAATCATTATTGGAACAAAAATGGCTTAGTAGTAAATTTTTCAATAATTAAATTTTAAGCTACTTTTTCCAATTACAAAACACTAATTAGATTAATTATGTAAAATGGAGCATGGTAATAATTTGATGCCATTGGGGGATTAATTCAAGAGAACATGTTACATTTATACTGATGATCCATTGATGTTAGACAATCAATAACTTGACATCAATAGTATATAAATAGTCTTAACAGAGCAGAGTACACACAAAACAGAAGGGCTGTCAAATACAGTAGCTTAAATTATCAAGGTTAGGTGTTAAATCATTTTAAACATTTATTTTTATTTTTCATTTAACCTTTAGGTGTTAAATCAGTTCAAACATATTTTTTATATTTTCATTTAATCTTTGAAATTTGTTTATTATTTTTATTCCATACACCATGAAATTTAATTGTAATTAATTCAAAACTAAATTTTTATTATTTTGACATTTTAATTTTGAATCCTTCATGTTTAGTCTAGTAGACTCATTTTCTTTTTTTTTTCTTTCTTTAAATTATTCTAAAATTTTATTGAAACGACTTAAATATTTTTATTGTAATATTTTTCAGGGTATCTATCTATTACTTCAAAGACGAGTCGACTGGATGTACCGGTATACAAATCCATAGTTAATACAACCCTGAGTTGTGAAATATCGGACCAAAGCTGTGAAAAAAAAATAGAACACGATCATCTGCAAGAGAGAGACGTTATCTCGTTTGTAACAATTCACGCAACAATATAATATGAGAATTTAACAATTCATTCAAATTTTTCAACTTGAATTGTTATAAACTTCAAGCCGACTTGAAAATTTAATAAAGAAAAAAAATTGTTATTGTTGTACCTGGCGAGAATTCAGTTGACACACGGAGAGACAATTGATAAAAAGATCTATATCTGTGGTACACTATTGTCATGACCTGATGAAATCGCTAGATATGCCAGATCATTTAAATACAATACAACCAGCCACGATGCAGCTTGTACAAAACAATTCGGAAAAATGTTAGATTAATATTTTTTTGCACATCTCATGCAATTGATAATAGCTTACCGAAGATACTTGATAATATAATTTTCTATAGTCATAAACATTATTTCTGTTGCAAACTTGGCGAGATTATGAAAGCAAATTTTTTAACACCGATCTACAAGTTTTTGTAAACTAAAACAAGTTTAAAACAATTAGACAACATGAGAATGGGAAGCTAACCTTGTAAGAAAAGGTTACTATTTCAGTATTGAACCGTGATTTTGTTTTTTGTGAACAAGTAATGTACAACTGGTTAAGACATTAATCAACCACCGTAGTGTTAGCCTTGAATCCTACCACACACTGATTGATAATTAACCACAAGATAGTTGTTGTACAATGAATTTATATCAGATGATACCACTGATATGTAGTGTAATAGCATCATATCAATCTTCTGTCAAGAACAATTCACAGAAACATTGGATAGGAAGTATGGCGTTGCATCGTGGGGTCAGAGCCAATTCTCAGGAACGTGGTAGTATGACATCACATCATCATATCGGGGACAATTCTCAAAAACATAGCTTTGGAACTATGGTGACGGGTGACAGTAGTGTTGGTGAAAATTCACTGACGTGTAGCGATCAATTCACGGAACATTTAAATAAATGTATGGAAACTTTTATACCAAATGTACATACTTATATAACAACCAAACCAAAGAACCCATTTGTACATGATATATTTGTACAACATGTTTGTAGGTAAGTTTGATTTATTTTAACAAATCTTCACAAATGCAAGAGTATTGTAGTTTGCTATATAGAGAAGTGGGGGGGGGGGGGGGGGGGGAGGATTGCCTTAGCAGAACAGATTAACACCTATCCTCCCAAATGCTATCATGAACTTTACATGAATATATAGTATTGATGTATGTTATAAAAAGGGGATGGAGAGGAAGGTGGGCCTCTGCATAACAGCATCTAAACATCAAGTGCAGGAAAAAGCTAATAATGTGAGAAATCAAAGTTTTCTTGTCCTCAGTAACTGTAACTGTTCATATGTATTTTATTTGGTTAAAATGGCATTTAACTTCAATAAGTGCCTCTGCCTATGGAATATAAAATTGTAACAGTGCCAAATATTTGGACATTATAACATTGGTTATGGTACCTGAATTCTAGTTTATTTAATACAATTTTATAAAAATAAAAATGTACAATTTTCCCTTTAATGCTTCAAACAATTCCCATTCATACTCTTACAGTTTTCAAATTCACAGATTACAATTTAATAAACATAAAATGCTCAGAAGTCATAAATTTTAAGACTTGTTGCCTGTTTTCTGATGTAATGTGCAACCAAATGGGCCATGTTAAAGATGAGAATTGTAATGTGATTTCTTCAAAAGCTACAATCAAACATTTTTAAATGACTTAAACGTTCACTGTTTTTGCACTTTTATGTACTAATTTTAAGACTTTAGTTAACCTGTTAGTGTTATTCCTATATGTATAGAAGAAGTCGAATGGCATACATGTACAGTAGTCTCTCTATTATAAGGCCACCCTCTAATCAGACCGGGGGCCTGGGTGGCTCAATGAGTTAGGTCGCTGGATCTAACAACTCATACAAGCCTATCACAAATACGGCGTGGGTTCGGTCAATCTAAGCAGACCAGATTTCAGTTGCACCAAGGTAGTAAAATACTACTATATTGTAAATTGTAGAAAATAACATTAACTTCCAGATTTGATCTGTATTTTGATATGTACACAATGAACTTAAAGATGATCAAAATTTGGTAAAGGGAAAAACTACAAATGGCTTTATGGTCAAGATATCTTTTATCTGTTCTTTAAAGAATTTAGAAGCTGAAAGTTTATAAACTACAGGTGGTTGTATGGTCAACATATCTTTTAACTGCTCTTTAAAGAATTTAGAAGCTGAAAGTTTATAAACTACAGGTGGCTATACTACGGGGTATTTGGTAAAAATATCTGTAGCAAACACTAGAATTCAGAGATAACCATACCTCTTTGTAAATAAAAGGGGGTTAGGGTTATGGTAATGGTGTTTAATACCACTTTCAACAATATTTCAGTTATATCATGGTGGTCAGCACATTGTATTTAGTGTACATGACACATTTTGTAATAACCTTCATCAGGTACACTCATACCAATACCGTAGGTAAAAGATGCCAAATAATTTAAAGGTCTTACAAAAAATCTGCCTTTAACAAGGTACTAACATATCTTGACATTTTTTCATATTAACGTTGTTTTTTTCAATATAACAGTGATTCAGATAGGTGCCGGTCTCAGGATATTTGCCCACCTATTTCTCAAATTCTCCTGAAGAACTTATAAAAATTAGTTTAATTATTATTAAAGAATGTCCTGATGAAATTTTGATAAAACTGGCAATTGTTCTGAAGATTTCAAACTCAAAGTCTAGCTAAAACACTGTAACAATGTCCAAAGACTTCAAAGTTTTCATTCTTGCAAATAATCCAATTCCTTAGGTTTAAACAATACATGCATCCCCTTATAGAACACACAAGGACCAAAATAAAAGCAGCATTTCTAAACCAATGGCAGTATCAATGAAATAAAGAATTGTACCAAAATAAACATAATGGTCTTTGTCATTACTTGAAGTAATAAATATTTGCCTGTCATATTAAGAATGCAATTGTTCTCATAACCATATTGTATATATGAAGAACAAAGGCGTTATGATCAAATGTAATAGATAACTTTTTACAGTTCTCTCATTTTCAAAAGAAATTTACATCACATAAAGAAATATACATGATATAGATTACTAAAATAAACATAATAATGATGGTGATGTCAGCATCAGGTCAGCTACAGGATGACCTTATAATAACCTGGAATTATTTTGGGAAATTGATTGGAAATTTATTAATCATACTGAAGATGTTACAAATATAACAATATAACAATTCTTCTAAAAATAAATTATTAGGCCTTTGTTCTATGGAAAAATGATTTTTTTTTATTTACAACCAGGGTATTATAAAGTGAAAGCAAAGGCTTAAATGTGAAAAACAAACACACTGAAGATGTTTCAAATATAACAATATAAAAATTTATTTTAAAGTGAAAAACTTAAATCAGAAAAACAAACAGAACAGGTTGTTTGATAACAACACCTAAGTGTACTAACGAGGTCTATACATAGTAAATCAACTAGTTTTGCCAAGAATAGGACATAACAAAGTAAATTGTAATTTAAATTCAGTAGCCCAAATCCTGTGACATGCATGACCTGTGACATGATTGATCGATCATCAAAGATAATTATGCAAATTTAAATGACAGACGGCTTGCACAGTTTATTTTAGTGACATGTTGCAGACCTTTATAACTGCATATTGCAGATCTACACAAACAACTGGCTAATGTAGA
The DNA here is from genome assembly GCA_002080005.1 of Gigantidas platifrons. Taxonomy (NCBI): domain Eukaryota; kingdom Metazoa; phylum Mollusca; class Bivalvia; order Mytilida; family Modiolidae; genus Gigantidas; species Gigantidas platifrons. Next base: position 261,822 of record MJUT01007631.1, read on the forward strand.
AAATTCAACACTTAATTGATAGTAATAGAAATTATGAGACTTGAGCATCTATTGTATCATATGGAACAGTTTTAATTATAGAAAATGTTTCATTTGCATAAAAATATAATCATCATATAATACCACGATCTATAAATTGAAACATTAAACTAACAATAGCTGGCAACTTATTTATAAATACATTGTACATTTAAAATTAAACAAAAATTTTAAATAAATTAAAAAAAATTTTGTTTAATGGAATTCTTTATATCAGTTATACATCATATTTTTATTTTGAAGAATTAACTAAATTGATTGGCTAATTATTGCTTACTTTCATGACGAGAACAAGCTAAAAAAAATGTATAAAAACTATTCTGAAACGAGGGAGGGATGGGTAAACTGGGTCAACAACTTTCTACTGCCACTGGAAAAGTATGGAATTTTCGGTAGGGACTAAATATTTAGTCCATTGTATTAAACACATGTAATTCAGTTTTAGGTAGCTTTCTTTATTTTTTCACTTTTTTTTTTATTGCTTTTGTAGATACAATGTGACTTTTCTAAGGCATGCTAACAAGAAATGTTCTTCATCTTCAGCCATCATTGTTTATCCTATTTTTGTTTTACAGGAACTACAAGAAAATGTTACTGTGTATTCATGTAGTATTGACAAACTGTGAAACTTTGAAAAATACAGAAAAGGTGCAACACAAACTAGGATATCGCTGGGTTATACAGATCAATAAAATATGTCATATAAAATCTAAAAAACCACAGACTTCAACAACAAAAAATGTGGATAAAATGTCCTTTAAATTTAGTACTATAAATAATGAAGAGGAGAATACAATTCATAAACAACAAAGAAAAGAATCCTACGAAATTAATAGAAATCTGACTAATAGTGATTTATTTAATAAATTTATGCATTCCAGTGACACTGAAGGAGAAATCATCACAGTGTTTGTGTTCAGGTCTGCACTCAAAGCGACAAAACAAACAGGTTCAATGCCAAATAGTTTGAATGGCACAGACAAACAAAAAGTTTATTCTGGGCAAAAAAACAAGTCGTTAAATTTACTTCAATTGTTGATATCTGTATGTGGCACAAGCAACAAAGAAGAAAACTATGCGAGACATAAATTTCTGGCTCAAAATGAAAATTCCTCAGACAAAAATGGATCTACGAGAATTTTTTGTTGGCAAGTGGTTGTGTTAATCACTCTAACAAATTATCTGTATTCTCAAATAACATATATATCATGAACCAATGTGTAGCCTTCTGATCTTAACAAATTATTATGTTTTTTTTACTGAAATTCTAGTATATTTATTGCTGAATTTCATAGTGTAAGGTGGGGGTAAGGGGATGGAAAGTTGCAATAAACATGAAACATGATTTTCATTTTTGTTTTGTTTCATATAACAACAAAAATAAAAACCATCAAAACAACTGTTTCATGTTGTTCTATGAGAAAATAAACATGAAAAATGATTTTCATTGTTTTTGCTTACAAAAGTGCTGCTGTCAACAAAACAAATGTTACAATGTTTCTATGAAAAAATAATGAAAAGATGTCTCATTCATAGGTCTACATTGTGAATTTACATGTCTGAACTGTCAAGTACTTGTGTCATTGTCCTCAGTCAATTATCCAGACCTTTTCCCTGCAAGTGTTATCTAGTTTAAACATATTTTATTGATTAATTCAACATAAAATGACAATATTGAACTATTGATACATGTTACAATGTAATTAACAGAGTTGGGAAACAAGTTGATAGAACTTATATTAATCTGTGTGATTGTTTCTGTTAGATTCAAGTGCCTATCACCAATAATGTTGTGAGATCATCGAACCCATCCATGGGGAGGCGTACTGTACTCCATACAACATTATGTGATAAACCTTGTCAGTGACTTGAGACAGATCAGCGGTTTTCTCTGAGTACACACTACACAGGTTTCCTTCACCAATAAAACTGACTGCCATGAAATAACTGCAATATTGCTAAAAGTGGCATTAAACACCATAACCCTAACCCCGTGAGTTTGTGATATTTCTAATGTTAATATCTCATGTTGTAATTAGCAAGGATATGGAGTTAATGGACATGAAAGAACACCAAGATCACAACGTTAGTGTTGATAAGCACTGATGGCATATGTAGTTGTAAAGCCAACTACCATACGATCACGATCGCGACAGCCCCGTGCACAGAAACTCACATGATACAGTTCTAAATGTTGGTCAGGTTGATAGGTATTCTACGCATTACTCATTGTTTGCCTCTGGCAATATAAGAAATGATTTTTTCTATTCCTTCTTATATTGCCAGAGGCTAGGATTTAAAGGATCTTGCATTTAACTATATAAAGACAGTTACATATGTATCCAAGATATATGATCTACAAAAGAAAACCTCAGAAATCTCTAACATTTTCCAACAGGGTCCTCCTATACGTTGAGGAACAGTTTAAATGGGGTTAGGGTTATAATGTTTAATGCCACATTCAACAATATTTCAGTTAGCGGTATATTGTGGTGCTAAGTTTTATTGCCGGAGGATACAGACCTGTCGCAAGTCAATAACAATCTTTATCACACAATGTTGTATCGAATACACCTCTCCATGAGCAAGATTCGAACTCACAATGTTAGTGGTGATGCACTCATGATTGCACAGGTAGTTAGTTGTAAATCAAACTACTAAACGATCACAACCACGACATTCCCAAACGGGTAATCAGAAGCCTCAAAATGTGAAAGGACATCATCTATATAAGAAAATCACATTTTTTAAAATCATAATCAAATAAATTTCATATTCTTTGAGGCTACTAGTTTTGGATGACGTAAATGAAACATAAAGGTTATAAACAAGAAGATATAGTTCCTTTTAGTCAAACCAGCTAAAAAATAATAGCAAAAATCATATTTTTGTCTCTATTTATTCAGTCACCCTGGCAGATATATATGACTTGTTTTCAAACGAAGTTTATCAATTGGCAATTTTGATCAGTAATTTTAAAGGGATATTAAAGCTCATTTTGGTAATTTTTTGTATCTCATGAAAACTTGCAATTGGTTCAATAAATGATATTTATGAAACATTAACCCGTTTTTTATCAATGAAACTTTGTAAAAGTGACACAATTCGTTGATAATTCTGTCATATGAATATGCGTATTCCAATAATTGAATTTTTGCTTCCTGGACAAAAATTCATTTCGACCCTTTAAAGTGATATTTTAACGATATTAGGGATTATATGGGCGTGCAAAGTATTTTTGGATTGTTTTTACAATTAAATTGAAAAGAAACAACCTTCCTCACGAGTTGAAAAAATATATGTTAAAACGAGCTTTAATATCCCTTTAAAACTTTATACATATATTTATCTGAGAAGGGAGCAATAAAACCCACTACAATAACAACACAACAACATATGTCAAAACAAAACAGGAAATTGACATCCTCTGGGGCACATTCTGTTATCTCATACTGATGACTGCTATAATAATTGGTTTCTTATCAATTTCATCATTTAATATTAAAATCATGAATAAATGTTTATATTCTATTTGATCTTCCATATAAGGATGGTGACCTAACAAAGATCTGTCAGGATATAAGTGTGGAAGCTAATGGGGGCATCAAAGTCTTAAATCCATCAAATCTCTAGATTTAATTAGTCAAACCATCTAATGTGACAGGTAGTCGCTTACTACAGGTTTAATTGATATCAAATGCACTGTGAAGGGAAAAAAAAATAAGGTCAAATAATACAAGTTATTGCTTAATAGAGGTGGTCACTGAAGCAGGATTGACTGTATTGTCAATTATTCATGTACAGCATGACACAATCTACAACTCTTTGAAGGTATTCAAATTAAATGTTATCCTTGTTATTTTGACCTGTGTGAGTTGAAGCTGAGGTTTCCAACATTTACATTTGTTTGTTTCAAACATAAATAAGTTTACGATTTGAACATGAAGGCTAACATGATCACATATCTTGTCAAAAAGCATTTCATGGTCAGACTGTGACATCATATATATCCAAGGAGTAGTAGAGCAAATAAAAGTTAGAATTATAATTTTACTTTTTTCCTCATCAACAAATTGCTATATTAAAATGATCTTTGTCAACATGATTGATTGATTGATTGATTATTGCTTAACATCCAGAGAGCAAGATTTCAGTTATTTTCAGGACAATTGATTTTTGATTTTTTGGTGTTTTAACGACACTTTCAACAATATTTCAGCTATATCATGGCGACCAGTTTTAGTGGTGGAGGAAGCCGGAAGTACCCAGAGAGAACCACCGACCATGGGCAAGCAACTGGTAAACTTTATCACTTGCGGCTGCGAGTCAAGATTTTTTTCTGGACGAGAACAAGTTCAACAACATATAAACTAAGGGGGAAACGATTCACCATATGTACGGAAATCACGATTATTTTGGGGATGGTTCAGTTCACGATACGTGGAGGCAGCTTACGATACAAATGATATGATGCTCATTTTTTGAAAAAAAAGTAGTGTTGAACTTCCGTTTTCTTCTTTTGGTAATCAGTTAATTAATATTTTGCGAAAAGTGAATAGATTAATTTACGCTTTTAAAATTAATTAATCAAATATCAAATATTTATAATTTCCGCTAGTATGTAAGCGACCTCATATAAAAAACAACAACATGGCAGCGCCCATGTCGAGTGAAGGAATAGTGACAGTTTCCTACAAAACATATCGTAATACATATCAAATATTTCAATATGTATTGTTTGTGGAAAAAGTGTATCATTACACCCCTAATAGAAACACCATATAGAAATATAAGGGACAGGATTGGTCAACAACTTTTGATTGCCACTGAAAAAATCTGGAGAAATGGGTAATACTCTTTTTTCAAAATCTCCAAACATGCTACCCACTATTGTTCATAGTCAGGCTTTCAGTATTATAAGCTGTCAAACTTTCTCTAAAGTGATAAACAGTTTTAAAATTGTCAAGATTCAAAAGACAGTTTGTCATATTCTTTTTTATTTCATTTTTAATATTTTGATCACATGATTATCTTGTAATTACAATGAATAACATTTACCAAACATTCATAAGGGGAGACAATCAGACAACTCTTCCTCCATGTTACTATAATTATGGTGCCAGTGGTGGATGTGAAAAAAGATGTTGTATCCAGACATTGTTTTCAGATAGTTAAAATATAGATAATATTATTTAATAATTTAAGAGCTTCATAACAATAGAATGGTGTAACAAATTCATTCTGCTGCATAATAAATTTACAGATAACGGTAGTATCCCCTCTCATAAAGCCTTCTCTCAGGCTAGATTTCCGATGCACTGAGATAGTAAAATACAGTCAATCTTGTCTAAACCAATCCCCCTTGAGACCAACTTTAAGTTCAGAATAGGCAGATGTTCTGTTTATACAGGTTAAATCAACAAAGATTTCCTATATATATTGGGACTTTATTTAAAGTTTGGTTTATACAGGATTCCATTTTATTCAGGGTTTGGTTTAGACAGATTTCACTACTACTAACTTGTGCTCCTCATGAAGTGCCATTCCTCTTATCAGGCCACTTTTTCACTGCAAAAGGGGTGGCCTTATATGAGGAGACTACTGTATAGTGTGGAGTTTTAATTTTGTTGAATTTGGAGGGATTAACCTTGTATTTGAGGTAAAATCTAAGTTTAATATTATGTACAGCTTGACTGTATAACAAGGAAACAAAAAATAAAAATGACTCAATTTGGAAAATAGACTTCACTAGAAGAGATATGTATGAAAACGTACATGAGAGCAAATTCTTTTTCACACCAATAACAATCTGTAATAGCGTACAATACAATTTGTAGCTCACTGACTATTTCTTGCAGATAAATGCTGCATTTAGAAATTTTGCTGTTTTCATGCATTTTGAATTAATAGTTCAGATCTAAACTGATAGATTAGGATTATATTCTTGCATCAATCTAAACTTTCATCTGGACCTGTATAGAAACTTGGCCAGATTACAGAAGTATTCATCCTAGTTTCTAACATTACAAAATTTCTGTTAGAAAGTCATCAGCAGCTCATTCTTGGAGTGTAAATCATTCCAAAGCTACAAACCATGTACAAGAGTTACACATTCTTGCTTTCATAATCGCTGGCATTTCTGGTAAAATTAGATGTTAGTTGGTTATTTTTTGTGATATGCTAACATCTAACAACACCAAGTTTGGGGTCACGCAGGGTTCACCGGTTCATATTTTCAACCGACCAATCAGCGATAATGTATTAAGACAAAATACAGTCCATGAGCTGTTGTCTCATTGGTCAGTATGCTTAACTGTCCTGTATTTGATTGCAGGGTCAAAGACAAATGGAAAGTTTGATGACATGACCCCAAACAGAATGTTGCTAGGTGTTGTATCACCAAAAAAAATAAGAGTAAAAAATGATACAACAAACATCTAATTATATTGCATTTCTGGTAAGAAACCAAAGCTACAAAACATGAACAAGAGTTACTCACCCTTGCATCCATGATGGCTGGCATTTCTGGTAAGAAGTCATTAACAATATACTTGTATAATTCTTTAGCTTCTTTAGTTGTACTGTATTTCAGTGAATCAGCTACCTCCTGCCATTCCTCTATAGTAGAACATACTAAATGCCATCGTGGATTTTTATATAATGGTTTTGCTGGGGTGTCCTGTTTCATTTTTTCTTCAATTTCATTTTTGTCCGTGCCAGTAATATCCAATTCATCTTTGTTATTAATTTTTTCCACATTTTCTTCTTTCACACAGCTAGATTCTATTTTAGGTTCATTTTCAGTTTTAATTTCCATTTTTATTTCACTTTTTTCTGAATCTCTGAAGAAGAAAAAAAAATATAAAACATTATATGGCAAAAAAAAAAGTCATTAAATGTATGTATTCCATGCTTTTCCAAAATAAGGAGTCTTATTTTTTGGACTATCAGTACATGTGACAATAGGTAGTATTTCTGTACACTTATAATGGAAGAAATATTGACCTATAGTCTATAAAATATGATACCAGTATTTCTTTTGCTATAAAATGGATTACATACTTTATATTGAAATAAATATGTAATTTTGTAAAAATTTCTTGTGTGCCAAAGAAAAAAACACTTATTGGTTACATTATCTTTATATTCATTGTTTATTAAGAAACAGGATTGGTTAATGAGCTGAACAAATGTTTGCTCTCCAATGTGCAAGCAGATATACTGATGCAATATATTACATAACTATACATGGAGAACAATGGTCAAATTATCAAGAAATTCTCGTATCTGGAGTGATATCAATGATAAGCATTTGTGATATGAACAAAATATTTCAAGGTAAAGCCAAGTATAATGCCTGGGATTCACATTGACTTCAATACTAATTAATTATTTGAAATCTAATTGACATAAGAGAAACATAGTAATTAAATTATTCTCTCGCCTTGTTGACACGAAATCAGATCTCTATTTTGATTTTCTTCAAATTATTTATCACAGGTTTATTCTATTTTTTCCATTGCAATACTTGATATTTTCATCTCCTTCAATTATCAAATGCCAAGGATATCTGGTTAAAAGAATAAATTAACAAAAAGATGACTGAAAATACTCACAACTCATGATTGTTGTTCACATTTCCCTCGTCTTCATTCAGATTAGAATTTTTTGTTTCTGGTTCTTCATCGTCATTTATTTCATTATCCCTGAAATTTTTTAAATTTTATTTGTAAAATATCCTTAAAATGTAAAACTTACATAATATCTAATCCTTCAATAATAGAATTGTTGAACCACAAAACATCCACTCCAAAAGGTTTCGTTTCCTCCCAAAAAAATCTGATATTTAAAGCAGTCATGGATGGTACATAAATGTATTCGATTTTATATAGTTTTGAACATTCAAAGGGAGGTAACTATTTCGTACACAAAATGGTTTAAATTATCTTTTTGAAGTTTTAATTTTTTTATATTTGAAGATAAATATGTTTATATATGTTATTTCATCTTTTAGATAAAATTTATTTGTTGAATAGTGGATATTTTATACATCAAATATTGCGTCCACAGGCTTTTCTGTAAATATTTATTTAAAGACCTTCACTTTAAACCAAATCTTGAAGGGAAAAAAACCGAAACAATCATTTTTATTGCATTTTTGAAAATAAAAAGTTTAAAATTCTATTTGAATATTTTTCAAGACATTGTATCCAAGAAAGTATTTAATACCTTAAATAATCACTATGGTGACCAAACTATCTTTTCTTCATCCATGTTTTTGACACAGGAACCAAATATCCCCAACATAAATCTAAAAAAAATCTACCTGGTGTCCTGTTCTTGACAGGTATCCGTTGTTTCCATTGAACCACATTCTTTATCATTATCATCATCCTTGACATTGCAACCATTTTCTGAATCCATTGCTTCGTCCTTGACCTTTGTATTGTTTTCTCCGTCCTCCACCTTCATGGCATCACCATTTACATTTTCATCTTTGACCTCATCTAAATTTTCATCTTTATCTTCCCTAAAAAAAAGATCATACACTGATTTAATAATGTTGACATTTTTTTTATTTTATAAATAATAAAACTACTAAATGTACACACAAAATGGTGACAGAGTCCACTGTAAAAATAGGAAAATAAATAATATAAAGTCAGGCATTTGTTCCATTAATGTTATATTGTGTGTTTGTTTATTTTAAGATTACTCACAACACTGAATTTACAAACATAATACAATCAATGATGACAATTTAGTCTATCCTTATTAACCACAAACAATGTTTGGGTTCAATCAAGTTTAACCTCCAAAAAAAAAAAGAAGAAGAATCTGTTAAAAATTATTTGCACATAAAAGGCTTCATTCACCCTAGTCCTCTTTACCAGAGATACTTGCAACTCGTCTAGGCGAGTCCTGGACTCATCCCTCATGTTTGGAATTCACCATTTTATACAAAAAATAACCTATAGGGACTCATGATTTTTTGGTTGAGACTCATCAAAATTTTAACCTACAAGGATCTCTGCTTTACTATATACATTTTTTTTGTACAAACTGATCAGTATGAGGGGCTGTCGTGGTTGTGATCGCATAGTAGTTGGATTTACTGCTACCTATGAAATCAGTGCATGTCACCACTAACGTTGTGAGTTCGTATCTTGCTGAGTCAAGGTGTCGATACAATATTATGTGATAAAGTTTGACAGTGACTTACAGCAGGTCTGTGGTTTTCTCTACCAATAAAACTGACCGTCAAGATATAATTGAAATACTGTTGAAAGTGATATAAAACATCATAAACAACCCTGACTCCTATACATTTTGTCTGTACAGACTTATCAGTATCAGTCCAACTTACTCTGTATTATCCAAACTATTTCTTCTGGAATTTGACTTGCTATCGGTAGAACTACCAATGGAGTTTTGACGACTATTAACTCTGGAGCTCCCTTTACTTTTATGTAGACCAGATTTGGTGTTATCAGCCATAATATCATCAACATCCTGGTACTCCACATCCCTGTATAATAAAACCATGACAACCATAATAAACAAAATGTCTGGCATTAGCTGTGAAAGTATGCAATCAAATGCAATTTCCCCTACATATAAAAAATTTACATTATGATATTGTGTACAATAATTTTGTGTTAAATATAAAACCACATATGATTTAAAAACAGTCAAATGTCACTGACTATGTCTAAGTCAAAGATACCTATGATTTTATTTCAAAACAAGATGTTGCACGCTACGTCATGCTAAGAATACCCCCACTCGTTCATTTGTATTAAAGTCGCACGGTAAACAGGAAGTAGATGTGCGGTAAACCTGGAAACGGGAGACACTGTACAAGTCACCATGCCAAAGCCATATATCAAATATAAAATATTTCTTCCAGTAGAAGCTTAGATAACTGTTACGAAAGTTTTCATTACGACAAACATGAAAAATTCTAAGTCGCACTGTAAACAGGAAGTAGATGTGCAGTAAACCTGGAAAGGGGAGACACGGTACAAGTCAACATGCCAAAACCATATATCAAATATAAAATCATTTCTTCCATTAGAAGCTGAGATATCTGTTACGAAAGTGTGAATGGACAAGGTGATTGCAATATAGCCCCCTCTCTACGAGTGGGGGTATAATAGGTAAGTATTTGAGTTGACTGGATAAATTTAGATGAATTCTACTATGAAAGGACCATATCTTTATTTCAGGCTATCCAAGAAAATAATTTCTCCTAATTTAAGGGTTAGAGTAATGGTGCTTAACACCACTTTCAACAATATTTCAGATTCAACTTTATCACATAATGATGTATTGAGTCCACCTCGCCTGAGCTGGGTTCTAACTCAAAACTTTAGTGGTAATAGACACTGATTGCATAGGTAGTTGTATATCCAACTACAGTACGATCATTACCACGACAGAACTCCTCCTACTTTCAGGTAACCAGAAAGGACTGTATATAGTAACTAGCAATGCAACATGATAAGACTCAAAGTTAATAGATTGAATGTGAACATTTTGACAAATCCTCTACGCCTAATCAATCACATAAATATTTACCCGCTAACTGATGAATCTGGAGTTATTTTAACAGCTTTTCTTGGCTTTCCTCGCTTTTTTGATGAATTATCTATTTCTTCCATTCCATAATCAGAACTAAAAATAAAACAGAATACAGTTATGATACAGAATTAAAAAAAAACCATCCTGTTTTGATTTGACAATATCATGATACATAGATCAAATTATAAAATTAAATGGCAACACAATTTCTGTTCTTACTGTTTTTTTTTTTTTATAAATTGCCTCATACATTATTGAAGACTTTTAACTGGTTTGCAACTTCAAAAACTACTATGTTGTTCATATTTTAAAGGGTCGTGATCATATGGTAGTTGGATATATAACTACCTGTGCAATCAGTGCCTATCACCACTAAAAATTGTGAGTTCGAATTGGTTCATGGCAAGGTGTACCCGATACAACATTTCAGGTGATAAAGTTTGTCAGTGACTTGCGACAGGTCGGTGGTTTTTTCCGGGTATTCCGATTTTCCCTGCCAATAAAACTGACCGCCATGATATAACTGAAATATCGTTGAAAGTAGTGTTCAACACCATAAACCATAAACCACCTACATTATTAAAGACTTAACTGGTTTGCAACTTCAAAAACTACTATCTTTTCATATTTTAAGACTATTTACAGGTTACAGTACAAGTCAGAAATGTAGGAGTTTCCAGTGAGCAGGTTTCTCACTTATAGGCCTGGTCAAGGATAAATAATTTCTGCCAAATAATGATGACATCAGATAGCCTACCACGGAAGTATCACATAGGAAGTCATTTTTTTTTATATTAATAATAAAATATTTGTACTTGTACATGTTTATTTATATAAATTGTTGAATATTTTCATAGATATGGCTGTCATATTTACTATTGTTTAAAACTATGCATTGATTTTTGTAAACTTACATTATAACTTTTAGTGTATCATGCTATATAATATATAGTTGATGACCGAAAATCGAGGTAAATTATTCATAGGAGTGAGTGAGTGATTGTTGTTTAATACCAACTAAGCAAATTTTTCAGCTATATCATGGCGAGAACAAGTTAATTTTCAATGAAATGATGATGAGGTCCGCTTTGTACTAGACCAACATGCCTAGCTGAATTTATATAGTGCAAGCTCACAGAAACAACATTCCGCGGATAGACATGTTGCTCCACTCAGACACATTATACTGATTCCGAGCCAACCAACTCTTAATCTTTCTCCTTAATGCTGTGTGCTGCAGAGAAGCAACAAATACCAATTTCATAGACTTTGGTTTGACCTGATCGGGACTCGAACCCACGATCTACCGTACTCGAGGCAAGCATGCTAACCATTACATCACGATGCGGTTAAATTATCCACAACCCATAATTGAAAATAATAATGGTCGACATCATGCCCAACTGTATTGAAAATCTACTTTTTGTTTACAGAAGGGGTGGTTCTAACCAACAGAGTAAGTACTACAAACCTTTCAACAGAGGCCCTCCTAGAATTTCTGGAGGTATCTTTTGCTGGAGTAGGTGTTTTACTTTTTCCAATAGTTTTTGATAATGGTGTATTCCAGTCCTCATCACTGTCATCGTCTGAGATATTTCTGTAATAAAGGATTAAGAAAAGAATCAAGAAACAGTTAATTGTTATTTATATTTGCATGACTTTCAAGTCAAACTTGTCTAAGCCACCCCCTTCGTGTAATGAATTACTTTCTTATCTGACCTTATTTATTTCTTCCCACCCTTTTCTTGTAAGAAAATCTCCTTGTTTGAACATATGCCTGTTTCTGTCTCTATGAGGCAACAGTAAGAGTATAAAAAAATAACAAAATTCAACAAGATAAAACTTACCCTAGATTATTCAAATAAGCACTATAGAGGAAGAACAAGATGAACTGTGAGCTATTGCTCACTTATGATACCCCTGCATATATGTTCAATGTGTATAAAAACCAATTAAGTCGGCAAACAGGACGTAGAAATCTGACGGGTCCAAAAATGCTTCCCACAATATGGCATACCTATATGAAGCTTGTGACCAAATATCAGATTTCTGCCATCAATAGTTGCTGAGAAAAATATCTTGGACGGACGGACGGACGGATAGAGGTAAAACAGTATACCCCCCCCCCCCTCGGGTGGAGTGGGGGTATAATAATTTTTGTCTGTTACTTACCCATTAACAAGAGATTTTCTTGTTGTACCCCTCATCTTCTTTTCAACAACAGGTGTAGTAAACTGGGATGTAGATTTCCTAGATGATCTCCTGGTTCCTTGTTCTTTCCTTTCTTCTTCACTGTTAAAACATAAATCATTATTTGATGACATATTAGAATGAATAATTTTGTAGAAAAAAAATTGCAAATAAACTTTCATGTGTCGCAACGTAAGCCTCTGTGGGATTTATATACAATGATGCTCAATGCATTAATCAAAAAATTTCAAGCTACATTCATAAGTTTAATGGATGCATTATGAAATGGTGCCCTCGACTTGACATCATAAAACTTTTGAGAACAAGTCTTATCCTCACACTAAAAAACGGCCCCACATGATGAAATATGATATTACTTGTGTTGATTGGTCTGTCTGGAGTTTCGTGTTGATCTGGATTGTCTCCCTTTTGGTGTAGTTTCTTGTGATTTCTGTTGTTTAAGAGGCATTTCATATTCTTCTCCACTGCTTTCTTTGTTGTCTTCCTCTTCTGACATTTCACTAAAAAATATACAATGTTGGAGTTATCAATGGGCTTATAGTGTTATGACTGTTTTTTTATAATATTGTTTCGGAGTTTAAAATTAAATGTGGGTTTAGGATTCAGCCATGGATGATTTTACAGGGTTTATTTTTTCGGGTTGTTTTTATATTAGTATTTTTACAAATGGGATTGAAAACACAGTAAGATTTGAAGAATAAGCCTTACTGAACATATACATACAAACTATCAATTGGAGAGGTACTAAAATCTCCAAGAGAGCCATGACCCTTGGTAAATGGTAATGCATCAAGGATTTTACTAGTCGAATCTCGCTATCTTGATGTTCATGGATGGTTGATAAATTTCAAGTTATCTGATATTCGGCTGATGAGGAGCAAGGGATTACATAGGACAGGCAATTCTATCAGGTAAATTTGTCAAGTGTGGTTGCAGACAACTGTTGTTTGCCATGTCCAAAATTTCTACAATCATTTTATATGTATTGTGTATGTACTTTCACATCTGTATAAGTAATCCAGTCAGTACTCATAAAACGTTCCTGCTTAAAATAAAATATATCACAGCTAATGCTGTGAGTTTAAATCCAGCTCAAGCATGGTGTACTCAATAGAACATTATGTGATAAAGTTTGTGAGTGACTTGCAGCAGGTTAGTGGTTTTCTCCACCAATAAAACTGGCCACCATGATATAACTGAAATATTATTGAAAGTGGGGTTAAACAAAATAATTCTAAACCCTCAGACAGGAAAATGTTACTGATATCACTGTTATCACTTGTACCTTTCACTTGACTCAAATTTCTTCTTTTTTGATAAAATTCTTCCCCTTCTTGATCTTGGAGCTTCTTCTTCCTTCTTCTTCTGCTTTTTTCCTTTCTTGTCTTTTGATTGTTTTCCCTTCTTGTCAATCTCCTTTTTGTCTTTTTCTTTCTTCCTGTTAAAATGAACAAAAGAAATCCTCAAATTTACATTTTTACTGCCAGGTGCATCAATATAAATACCTATCTAACAAAGAAAGAAAATGGAGACCAGAGGCTCTCAAGGGCCTGTATTGTTAAACTGACTTACATCTGTCAATGGACAAAACAAATTCCTGAGTCTTACCCTAGTACAGTGAAACCTATCTAAACCGAACATCATTTATAGGACCAACGTTTGCATTCATTTTATACAGGTTAAATTAACAAAGATTTCTGACATTGTGACATTATTTAAGGTTGTGTTTATACAGGATTCCGGTTTATTCAGGGTTCAATTAAGACATATTTCACTGTATCATTTGTAGATGAAATATGCGAAATGGTTTCTAAGAAAAAGTTGTTTATGTGGTGGCAGTTAACTTAGAATTCAGATCAACACCAAAAATTCAAGTTTGGTATAAAATTGTGACATGGTTTCTGAGAAGCAGGTATATTTCCCATATGTCTTATGTTAAACTACGTAAATTCTGTGGTGGCAGCCATCTTTGATTTCTGATCAAGCTAGTATAGAACCATCATAGAAAATATTTTAAAATAATTATGGCAACAGGCAGGGATGATCCTGGTTAGAAAATAAAATAACTGAAATCAATTAAAATAAAAGGCCGTTGGCCACTGGTCCCCCGACGCCAAGGTTATATCGTAGGATTAAATTTTGAAATTACTGTAAACTAGAGGTTCAGGTGAGCCTGTATCACTCACCTGACTTAAATAATTCTAAAAGGGGACCACCCAAGGTCCATTTTGAAGTAAAAAAAGGGGAGTAACTCTGGCTAGATTTGTCGAAAAATCATCAGTATCGAACTTGACCTAGATATTCATGAGATACACTTACATACCAAACCTAGTTTCAATCTGACTTTTTGTTCACAAGTTATAATTTGGAAACCAAAATATTAGCAATTTTGAAGTATAAAAAGGGATGTAACTCTGGCAAGATCTGTCGAAAAATGATCGCTATCACACTTGACCTAGATATTCATGAAATACACTTACATAACAAACCTAGTTTGACTATTTGTTCCCAAGTTATCATCTGGAAACCAAATATTTAGCAATTTTGAGGTATAAAAAGGGGCACAACTCTATTAAAAATTGTCATTATCGAACTTGACCTAGATATTCATAAGATACACTTACATGCCACACCTAGCTTCAATTTGACTTTTCATTCACAAGTTATCATCTGGAAACCAATTTGGGACACATGGACGAAGTATAAAAAGGGATGTAACTCTGGTAAGAATTGTCGAAAAATGATCGCTATAGAACTTGACCTAGATATTCATGAGATACACTTAAATACCAAACCTAGTTTCAATCTGACTATTTGTTCCCAAGTTATCATCTGGAAACCAAATATTTAGCAATTTTGAGGTATAAAAAGGGGCACAACTCTAGCAAAAATTTTCATTATCGAACTTGACCTAGATATTCATAAGATACACTTACATATACCAAACTTAGCTTCAATCTGACATTTCATTCACAAGTTATCATCTGGAAACCAAACACACGGATGGACGGACGACACCCATTTCTATAGTCCCCTTCGACGAAGCGTCTGGGGACAAATAGCTGAAACCATCTACACCCTCTTTCAAAATGGTCATTTTTGACCTGTTCTGACCGTGTCCAGTGACTTTCGGAAAACAATTTTCAGAGGCAAATAGCTGAAATCAGTTAAATAACTGAAAAAAATCATCCCTGAACAAGTGACAGATGTCAAGTGATGGAAACAAATTTGCATGACCCTATGTTAAAATTTATAGAAAACATATTGCCAGTGTGAAAATGTCATATTTTCTTTGGGGTATATAATACATGCTCTTCTACGGTAGAGGACAATTTTGTAAATGAGTATACATATTATACACTACACATGTTTAGTGTCATTTTTCTCAGTAAAGGTTGGTCATATGAATTTTGAACATCCATTTTGCTTCTTACTTTTTCTTTTTTGGTTTCTCTTCCTCAATGACAGGGTCTGGATCCTCCTTATACAATCTGTTACCATAGAAATACCAGTATGTGGCACCACTATCATCTGACCCCAATGCTGATACACGCATATTATCACCATCCAAACCCTGAAAAACATTCCCCGACTTATAAATGCAGTTGTTGCTACAATTCATTGGTGGGCCACCTATTTGTCATTCGTAACATATGCAATTTCTTTACTTTAATTAAAGGTTATGGTGTTTAACGTCATTTCAACAGTATTTCAGTCATTAGTGGCAGCCAGTCTTATTGATGAAGGAAACCGGAGTACCAGGAGAAAATCACTGACCTGCCGCAAGTCACTGACAAAATTGATCACATAAAGTTGCACCGAGTACACATCGCCATGAGCGGAATTTGAACTCACAACTTTAGTGGTGATAGAAACTGATTGCACTCGTAGTTGTAAATCCAACTACCGATCACGATCCCGATCATGTTGGTCCTTTACTGTAAATTATTATGATGTAATTTGTAGATCAACTTCTTCTAAACATAAATCTATGTGGTTTAATAAAAAGATACATTAAAACAAAAGAGTCAAGACTCATCATATGAGTATACTACATGTTAAAAATGTTTTTTTTATTACAAAGTCAACAGAATGAGAAGTAATCATTTGAGACAAATTTACTGAGGTCTTTTTCAATGGGATTTAAAAAAAAAATACTTATAGGAATAAAGGTTATATTAATAATGTAAAGATAAAGTGTTATCTAATATAAATAATTTTTAAAAATGTGTCATATTCAACATATCATATCTCCTTAGTTTTTTGGTCCCCAAATGCAAATATTTTATCAGCAAAATGAATCATGAACAATTTGAACTGAAAAAAATGGATGAATCCTGGTAATCTTGAATACTAAATTAGTAATAACCATTAGTCCTGTCGTACATCTATAAGACTCAGATCCACGTTCAGTCTCTAATCGACATCAAATCCTCAAATCCATGTCCCATTTCTACGTCACAGACATCTGTACCTTTGATCTATGCACCCAATTCTCAAATCTATGGCCGTTTTTCACTTTCTCAAACAGACGTCCAATGACGTCACTGACGTATGCCCTAACCCTTAACTATAAATCGGCCTTAGATCTGAGAATTTGGAAAGGACGCCGAGTTGAGAATACCCTTAAATCGGACAGTGATTTGTGATAATGACATAAGTGGATGCAGATTTAAGGAATGGATACTCATGTCACTGATTTGGGTCCGGACACTGATCTGATTCTATCACATATAAGTTGCACCATCTGTGTCCTACCTTAAGTTGTTCCATAACATCTTCAGCATCTAATCTGTAATCACACAAGCGATGTAAGACTTCTACTTTAGTTCTCAAGTCTAATGATTTAAAGTCTGAATAATCAAATGGATTATCTTTTAGTTCCTCAGTAGCTGCTCTGTATTTAAATATGTCTTTTAAGTAAACTTCATAATTAAAGGACCTACAATTACAAATATAAATACACATTCATGATGAAATACGTTTGTTTTAAAGCTATATGTTTCAGAGCTAGATTTTAAAATTATTTGGCTTTTGAATATTTTGGCTTTGAGCGTACTTGATGAAGGTTATTCCAGAAACGGGTCCTGTGCACTCAATTTCACGGCTCGAAATTAACGCTAGCAAGCAGGCAAATTGCTAGTTGAAATTTCAATTTCCCTTAATTTTGCTAGTGAATAAAGTTAGAACTAGCAGAATTTTGCTAGTTGTAAAAAATTATATGTTCAGAATCGTATCTGAACTATGACAAACGTGTAAATTTGTTTTCTCGTAAGATCGGTAAAGATCGTATTGACTTCATAAAAAAGGACGGTATAGTTACATATTTGTCCGAGAAATACGAATATTTATGTCTCTGTCCGAGAAATACGAACAACCATCATGGTTCCCGATTTATAAAATAACATCTGGTTGCAATTTTTACAGTTCAAGTTACCGGTCGAAATGTCAAAAAGAAGAAAAGTTTCTGATCACGATCGCGATCTTACAAAAATTACGAAATTCTTTCGCTAAGTTTCAGGTATATTTATAATGATAGTGTTTACAGTGATTAAGAGGAAATAATCATGAAAATCGTTGTGTGACAGCTGTTACACTATCGTATGAATGCAGCCTGTCTGCTTGCAAGAATGGCAAGATTACGATTTTCGTTTATCCAACTTTGGCCTGGCTAGAGTAGGCAGGGTCTGGAATAACCTTTTCATTTATACTACCTTATAGTCTTATTGTTACATATTTCAATGAAAATAACATACATTTTTTGTTAAATTTGGTTGCTAGTCAGGTCAGTCTACTAGCTAGTAGATTTTTATTTAACTAGCAAAGTTTTGCTTGTGGTGAAAAAAGTTAATTTCTAGCCCTGAATTTGATATCTACTTTTTTATTTGTAGTGATCATATTTAGTTGTGAACATGGTGGAAGAAGCTCAAATAACTTGTGAAAATCAGTAATTTTCAGTAATTACTCATCACAGTGCATCAACACATCCCTTTCCAGAATTTTCCTCAAGCAAGCAAACTATTACAGTTAGCTCAAAGTGGATGGATTCTCCCACTCCAAAATCTGTGGAATTTCTTGGTGTAAAACTGAAATACACCGAAATCCACCGAAAAAATCTTGGTGTATCTTTGGAGCATTTGGCCATAAATCAGCAGGGTTTCTCACCTGAATCGGTGGGCCGCGGTAATATTTATGGTTTTAATCCCATTGATCTATGCCGCTTTCTCCACGGGATACAGACAGGTGTTATTAAAAATCAATAACTCAGGTAAGCATAATTGCCGTTTGTGTGACTATTTATAATATTTGTCATCAGTAAAAAATATTAAAATAAAAACTTATGTTGGCAGAGATCATGTACATGTATCACGTACGTGTAACTCTATATTTTTGTTTGTTTTTGTTTTTTTCATAAATATACAATTACAGGTTGTAAAAGAATCTGCAAACTTGCATTATTTCTGATAAAAAAAAATCAGAGGTTGAAAATTGCATTATAGTAGCACGCCCGGGTTTTGTCATCTTCGGCAAACTGTAATATTTCCCTGGTACCGCGTGTTTTCCCTTTTGCTAAAAACAGTAACATTCTCGGAATTAATATCTCGTTTAGGGGTATGGACATTTGTCAATTGCCAGTACCCCATCAGGCATGGGCTTAGTCTGAACGATATATTAAAATCCGGTGCTAATAAAAATTTGTGATGAAATTATTTCGTTGAAAATTGCACTACCGACTTGTCTTTTTTCAGCAGGCTAAAATATTTTGTGTTGACTTAATTTTTTTAATTTAAAATGCTGACTGCTCTGCAGGATTTCCCTTGTGATGAAAATAGTAACATTCTCGGAATCACTATCTCGTATAGGGGTATGGACATTGACCATTTGTCAGTACCCCGTTGAGTTGAGTTTTGGAGCTTCTGCAGATGATACCAATGCCCTAAATTATCAAAAAATGCTGTTATAGTGTGAAAGGCGCTAGAAAATCAATGCATCAATCGTGTATGTTCAGGTTTTGACTGATTTGAAATACACTAGCGAAGCAAATTCTTTTGTGTATTACACAAAAAATCGCACAAGTGCAAAAGGTAAAATTTTGCCATTTTAAAGTTGTAAGAGTGCTACTAGTTTCGTTATCTTTCATAAATCCTCGCAAAAATAGCCGATCGATGTCCAACAAATCTAAAATTTTCAAACATTAAGAAGTAAATCGAAAATGTTGTCTATTTTAAGTTTTTTGGAAAAAACGATCGAAATACTTAGGGACAACGATCTATTGTAAATATTTAAAGTTCCACGCGACATCCTAATCAGATTAACTACCGGAATCATTTAAACATTTTTATTACTCTAGACGACCATAAACCATTTGGGAGGGTCATAAACCACACGGTGTTGGGTGGATCAGCTTGGGAGGATTTTGGGAGCAAAATTTGAAATTAATGGCAGCACACCGATATTCACCGAAATCGGGGGAAAATGATAGAGAATCCATTCGCGTTGAGCTAACTGTACACAACTGAAATGCCTCAGGTAAAATTTGTTTCAAACAAATATATATGATCTATAATTTAAACCGACAATATTTAATTTGTTTTTTAATATAACATACCAAACAGTTAAACATCCAGAACCTTTTCTGGTAAATTATTTAAACATGTTCAATTTTAATAGATTTACATGTAATTGGTTATTTGGTAAGTAATGTATTATAGGGTATTTACTCAATGTCAGTTCTGCCGTAACATCCTCTCAAGAGTCTGCAGATAAGGTCTATAATAAATGGACTTTCTTGGTCTTCACAAAATGCAAACAGACAATTTTCTAAATCCTGAAAAAGAAAACAAATGATTCTTTTTATAGCATGTTCCTTATTTTAAAAAATTAAAATCGTTTGTATTGAAGATATTTTCAGAACAATTAATTGTCCAAGTACATGGAGAATAACAATGATCAAGACAATAAATTTGGTAGTTTGGGAAAACATTGAAACAAAACATTTGTTCTAATAATTACTCATTTGTTACAATGTGAAGGACCTACCTGTAACTACTGGTTTCACATAAAATGTATCAACATGTCCATTCCTGAATATGAATACCTAGCGGAATCATCTGATAGCTGGTACTGTCAAAAATGCACTTTGCCAAATTTTACGGACTCCTTCGATTTTCATAACAATAATATTTCTCACCTGTCGAGTACACCGAACACTGATGATCTCCATTTGCAGTTTGTTGACATTTCTGATGTAAACAACGAAAATATTTTTGACGAAATAAAAGAAATGAGAACAAAACATCCTTTTAACTTTCAATGTACGTATCTAAACATAAATAGTTTTAGGAACAAGTATGAATGCATTCAAGAGATTCTACATGACAATCTAGTCGATATGCTCATAATTGGCGAGACAAAACTTGACGACACTTTCCGAGATCGCGAGTTCAGTGTTGACAACTACCATCTATGGCGTGCTGATAGAACATCTCACGGTGGAGGAATTTTGGTATATATTCGATCGGACCTTGCGTGTGATCGAAAGAAAGAACTAGAATGTAAAGAAATCGAATNAATTTTTACTGAAATAAAATTCAAAGATAGAAAATGGCTTATATGCGGTCTCTACAGACCACCTTCTTTACCAGATAATGCATTTATTGATGACTTTAGTAAAACATTTGATCGAGTTTCAGTAAAATACGACAATGTTTTAGTAATCGGTGATTTGAATTATAATTTAGAAAAGGATAGTTGTACACCATTAAAAACAATGTGCGATATTTTTGATTTTTCCAATCTTGTAAAAAAGTCTACTTGTTTTACGAAGAACTCAAGGCCAACACTAATTGATGTTATTCTCACCAATAGACCGAATTGTTGTCAAAATATTTTGAATTTTAATTGTGGTCTCAGTGACTGTCATAATATTATTTCATTACAACTTAAAGGTTTTGTACCAAAAATCAGAAAAGATTATATTCAATATAGAAGTTTCAAAAATTTTGAACATGATAAATTTCTTAACGATTTACAAGCCGAAAATTTTGATACTCTAGCTTCTTCAGATGATGTCAACAAAGCATATTCTGATTTTGAATCAGCTTTTGTAAAAGTTATAGATAAACATCTCCCAATAAAGAAAAGGAAACCGGTGGTAACACCAGCACCATATATGAATAAAAACCTGCGGAACGCAATATACAAAAAAAGAATGTTCCATAACAAATATTTAAAAAACAGAAATGATGCAAATTGGGAACTTTACAGAAAACAAAGAAACCTTGTAAATAAAATTAAGAAACAATCAATAAAAACCTATTTCTTTGAAAGAACAACCGGAGGGCCAAAGTCAACCGACTTCTACCCAACAATAAAACCATTTTTGTCCAATAAAAATGTGAAGACCAACAATAATATTATTCTTTGTGAAAATGACAAAATTGTGAGCGAACCAAAAGAAGTTGCAGAAATTTTTAATCATTTCTTCGTTAATGTGGCTAAAAATATTGGAGATCAAAATATTAAGATAGACAAAAGCCACCCAAGTATACAGAAAATTAATGAAAACAAAATGTCTGATGAAGAACTGAATTTTCATCCTGTAACAGACGAGTTTGTAAACAAACAGATAAATAAGTTGAATATTAAAAAGGCAACTGGGTGTGATCAAATATCCCCTAAAATCATCAAATTCGCTCAACCTATTATAACAAACCCAATAAAAAATTTAATAAATAAGTCAATAGATACATCAATTTTCCCAGATAATCTTAAAGCTGCACAGGTAACACCTTCATATAAAAAGAATAACGCTTTAGAAAAGAGCAATTATAGACCAGTGAGCGTTCTCCCATGTACATTTTTATATCAAAATTTTATGAAAGAGCCATACACGACCAGTTAATGGAATATCTTGAAAAACATTTCCATCCTCTTCTTTCGGCATTCAGACCTGGATTTGGCTGTCAAGCAGCTCTTTTGAAAATAATTGAGGATTGGAAAAAGGCCCTCGACGATAATAAATTTGTTGCCGCCATATTAATGGATTTATCCAAGGCATTTGATTGTCTGCCACACGACCTTTTGCTTACCAAATTGGAAGCATATGGTCTATCTGAAAAATCACTTGCTTTATTAAAAAGTTATCTAATAAATAGAAAACAATGTATAAAAATTGGCAGTACATTGAGTAATTGGGATGACTTATATAGGGGTGTGCCTCAAGGATCGATATTAGGCCCTGTTCTATTCAATGTCTTTATTAATGATATATTCCTATTCGTACAAAATAGCACCATCTATAACTACGCTGATGATAATACGGTCGCATACTGTGATTCTGATATTAATCAATTAATTAATACCTTGGAAATCAATAGTAGAAATTTAATAAATTGGTTCGCGATCAACCAAATGAAAGCCAATCCTGATAAATTTCAGGCGATCGCCATCGGAAAGAAAACTAAAATTCATAATTTAACATTTGATCTAAATGGAATACGTATCAGTTGTGAGGAAAATGTAAAATTGCTTGGAGTTACAATTGATTTTGAATTAAATTTTGATACCCACATAACAGAACTTTGTAAAAAAGCCTCTAGACAACTAAATATTTTGAAACGAATAGGAAAATATCTTAATAGACTTTGCAGATTAACAATCTATCATACTTTTATACTTTCAAATTTCAACTACTGCCCCGTGATTTGGCATTTCTGTTCCGAGAAAAACTCTCAAAAAATCGAAAAGATACAGGAACGGGCACTACGTTTTGTTTATGAAGATTACTCCAGTTCATATGATACATTATTAGAAAAGTCAAAATTACCGTCCCTGAAATTAAGAAGGTTAAGATGCATTGCAGTTGAAACTTTTAAAATAATTAACAAAAACAGTCCTAATTACCTTCATGATTTTGTCAACGTTAAAATTCAAAATTATAGCTTTAGGTCTCAAGGTACCGCTTCTATCCCTAGGGTTAGAACAACCAGGTACGGCTTGCATTCATTTCGATACAGCGCTGCACAGCTCTGGAACGAACTTCCAAACCATTTTCGACAAGAGTCGTCGTTACAACAATTTAAAAACTCGATTCAAACTTGGAATCCGAGCGGAGATTTTTACCAGTAGTTCAACTACTTTTATTTAATTTTTATTATATAATCAATTTAAACGTTTTTTTAATCCATCACGTACTGAACTGTCAACTAATGTTTGATGGTATTCTTATGGGCGCACATACGGAGATCCGAACAGCAATCCAGAGTGGCACTTGTCGCATGGAACCCTTTTCTGGTCTCCGTGTGGTAACCCCATTATGTATTTTCTTTGTCATTTTATAATATGTCTTATGTTTAACAATGCCAATTTGCAAATGTCTGCACGATTTATTTTAATTTTAATGCTATAGTGCAGCTTTGTCTGCTTAGATCTCGAAGGTCAGAACATAGCGAGGCATTGCCACATATGTTCTGGATTTTGACATCACGTCTTCCTACAATTTGCATGATGTCTGCTTTGTGTGTAAGTCTCAATATGGTTGTATGCTTTCATGTTTTAACTGTATGCTATGTAATGTGTGCATGTCATGTATGTTTGTTATATTTTATATGTCGGGTAGTCGATTTTAAAAGCTCCTAAGAGCTTGTGTTGTAGTGTTTATTATGCATCGACTTTAAATAAAACTTTGATTTGCTTTGCTTTATGTATACTTTACATTTGTTTAAGAGTTATTTCCCTTTGTATACAAATATTACAGTAAAACCTGTCAACAGTTTCAATCTCAATCAGGAAATACATTTTCAAATAAAAAAGTACAGCAGTTTATTTCACAAATCATCAGGATAACTAAGATTTTAATGGATAAACATTTTCAATCACCTTAATTTTTCTGTACAGTTTAAGCACATCATGCCTGTGGTAAATGTACATTTGTATGTTATAATTTTAATTATTGCTTTTTTCTCTCTCAAGATATTCATAATACAGTTTTAGCAGTCATCTTTTTATTGCATCAAGGAAAATATTTTGAAAACACAACTCAAAGTTATATTGCTAGAGATCTTTATCATACAATGTGTAACTTGTAAGATAAAATCATAATACAATTGGATTTTTCACCAAGAACTGAAGAAGTCAACCCGAATGACACATTATATTCAGTAACTAATTCCGATATTGTATTTATCATAATTGCGTTAAACTTTATATAATTATTTGTGATGAAAAATTCTTGCATATACAAATGTATTCAAACAAGCAAATCTGATATGTTGGACAAAAACAAAAATTGAAATTATACATCATGAATGTCTACATTTGTTGACAATGATAAGCAATGTCAAGCATATATTTTACTCCATTACAAAATAAATTACCTCTATATCAAAGTCTGGTAGATCAAATGCAGCTCTAAATAAAGAACAGAAATGTGCAATGCTTGGAACTTCACACCAAGATCTCAGCTCTGAAAATATACAGAAATAAAAAAGGTGCATAAATAATTAGATAATGGAAATCAAATAATGTGTTCCAGTCATGTTATTTTTCATTGTAGAAAGCCAAATACTAAATTATAACATTATTGTCATTTACCTTCCATTGCAACAGCCTGATTAATTGACGAGATTAGCCAATTTCAATTGAGCTTGTCTTTACTGTTAGGAAAATTTGCCACTTCCGGTCCGCATGTCATTTGAACTAAATCGATTATATATTTCGATTTCTGCTTTCACTTTTTTATTTTCTCATGATCTATGGTTGAAATAAACTACTGAAAATTGGGTAATAGCGTGCTAATCCAGCTAACACGTATTCCTCATTTAAATTAAGAAAACTTTATATATTTTTATGCCTTGCATTCTTCATTTTCAACCAATGGAAAATATACTTCCGGTGTAGATTTATGGGTAATGAAAGAGGCTGAACATGGCACAGGATAACAAATAAACCTCAACTTAATACTTTTTATTGATGCCAACAATCTGTAGTGTCAATATTCTCAGTCAATAGGTACTGCTTTTTATTAATTTGTGATAAACCATTATATACACAGTTCGTTGTTGTTAACAAGTTAGTTCGGGGCATCTTTCTACATTTTTAGCAAAATTTTACCAGACACTTCATGACTTCATGACTTGTTTATGATGCAGTGGTAACTACACCTGCTTGTGAATTTTTAACAGACGGAGCCCATATTATGCCTGCATGTATACTAGCACAGATAAGACACAAGAATAGTATGCACCAACACATTTCTACCCCACAGTTGTTGTTTATTAAAATGACAACACTGAATTAAAACTAATAAACTAAAAAGTCAAAAGTACTTGTGAACTACATAAGTACAGTCAAGGACATATATACGTCCTTGGTACAGTAGACATATTTTCCTCCAATCACTGAGGTCTTTAAAAGTCGGGTCGGGTCAAATCAAAGCCTATGAAATTGGTATTTGCTACATTTCTCCTCTTAGCACACAGCATTAAGGAGAAAGAGCAAAGACAGCTGGTTGGCCCGGAATCAGAATAATGTGTCCGAGTGGAGCGACATGTCTATCCGTGGACTGTTGTTTCAGTGAGCTAGCACTATAAAAATCAAGCTCAGCATGTTGGTCTATTACAAAGCGAACCTCATCATCATCTCTGGATTCTCATTGAATATTTACATTGTACTTGCAGGGATTCAGCCAGGATTTTGAGACCATTAGTCAATTTCGCAGAGCAGAATTTTTTTTTTCTAAATATGAATAGACAAGAATATATTGAGCTTAATCTTATAATAACCCCCNAAAATGGATTTTTACACACATTTAAGTGGCGAATTGCTTTGAAAAATAATCGTCAATATTAAAATGCATTCGTAAATTACGAAAATGACGAGCGCTCGCTGAAACACTGACTTGTTCTCCAATCACTCACTCAGTCCGGAACAAATTGCCTGCTACATTGGCTCTGTCGAAAAAATAATAATTTAACTGCGAAGAAGACGAAAAGATTTCATTTGATCCAAAATACCCCTCGAAAATCGTATGGTAGTCACTTTGAGATTATATTTATCATTGAATTAAAGACATTTTCTACATGTATCTCTTTATTTAAGTGAATGAACAAATTCCGTCGTACAAACTCAAACAAATATTCAAGAAAATTGGTCACGCTAAAGCTTTAGATCTTTAAAGTGAAAAACAAACACATCTCTGTCAGACTATCGGACCAGCGGGCTGTCAGATTATAGCTATGCTCCCCCTGCAAATGTGGGTGATGACCAACTTTAAATAAAATGACAATTGTTTTTGGCTGAAATTTAAGGAACTCTAATGACATGAATTGTTACACAATATATCTGTATATAAATAGTATATCTACACTATTCAGATAACTAATACCGATACCAACTACAAAAAGGACCATCATAATCGTGATTGATGGTAGTTGGAGTTACAACTACCAATGTAATCATTTATCACCACTAACCTTGTGAGTTCGAATCCCACCCATGGCGAGGTGTACAACATTATGTGATAATGTGTTTTTTTTTAAATAAAGTTTGTCTGTGACTTGCGTCAAGTTTCTGGTCTTCTCTGGATACCTCAGTTTCCTCCTTCAATAAAACTGACTACCACGATATAACTGAAATATTGTTGAAAGTTGCATTAAAAACATAACTCTAACCCCTAACCAAGTACAAAATGTATATAAAATTGTATTGCACTCAAGTGATTGCAGATTGTGTAACTTTTCAAATAGAATTTTTTTTAGAATGTGATGATTGAGAAAACATATTTTATAAGGGTGGGATCATTTCCTGATCATCAACTGCTGAATTTTCTAGACAAAGAAAATCATTGATGAACATGATGAGGACTAATAAAGGGCTTGTGTTTATATTAGTTGAGCATTTAATCAAAATTACCAATGCAAGTAGTGGCTCTATAAATGACATACAGTATATTTCTGGTATGGTTAGTATTACAAATTTGTCACTTCATGTGAAGACCCTCCCCCCTCTCATTGCTCACACTAGTGATTACTAATGACTTCTTCAAAGCAAAATAAATGGTTCAAAGCTTAGGGTGTTCCCCTTGAGTACGATAGATCTTTGGTTTGATCCTCTGTTGGTCCAAATCAAAGATTATGAAATTGATATTTGCTGCTTCCCCATAGAGTATAAAGAGTAAGAACAGAGACTTGTTGGTTCTGAATCTGGATAATGTATGATGCAACATGTCTACTGGCGAACTGTTGTATGTGTATCAGAACTATAGAAAGCCAACAAGCATGTTGGTCTAGTACAAAGTGACTGTACATAATCATCAACTCGTCACAACGTAAGTCGTTCTTGCCATGATACAAGTTATAACCGTAGCTGAAAGCTTGCTCCTTGTCATTAAACGTAAGCATTTACTCACTCACTCACTAAAAAAAAACTGTATAACTACAAGTATTATATTGTTATTTACTAGCAATGGACGCAAGAATGATAACTGGGCGATTTAATATGTTGTAAACAAACCATAAAATATCTGTAGAAATTAGTGTTGACGTGATATATATATGATATAGAAAGAAAGGTATTAAAACACATAAAAAACTCAATTTCTTTATATTACAGTTGTCGAGGAGTTGACATTATATAATATAACATAGAAAGTATGATATTAAAACATAAAAAACTCAAGCATAGTAAAAACAGGGCGACTTGACTTCTCTCTCTCTTGACCTAAGGGCGAAGTGAGGGAAAATCTGGGAGACTTCCGAAAATCAATCCAAATTGTAACGTTTCTTTCCCCACTACCGCATATATGCATGTTCCCCTACCTTTCACAAAACGAACATGCTGCACAATTATCTTAAAAAGGATGCAATTAAATATTGAACATCAAATTTCAGGAACATGGGAGCTCCTTTTATGTGAATATTGAAGAAAAAGTATGATTATTGGTGAAAAAAATACAGACTAGAAAAGAGTGACAGGGCAACTAAAACTTCGCTTTTTGACAGAAATTGGGCGATTTCATTAAAACCAAGGCGAAGAATTCGCCCACTTCGCCTGGTTTGGTGAGCCCTGTTTCTTTATATTACAGTTGTCGAGGAGTTGACATTATATAATATAACATAGAAAGTATGATATTAAAACATAAAAACTCAATTTCTTTATATTACAGTTGTCGAGGAGTTGACAACATGGATACTAGTTAGAGCTGACTTGTTATGGATCCTAACCAATGGAGAAATTTCAATTCTACTTACTCGTCTCTTTCTAGATTAGACACACCAATACTTACTACAGAACAATCAGGTATGCTTTGATTTTGTCTGTGGCATATCAGTTGCATAATGAATTACATCGTGAACTACAATACATACCAATCCTAGGGCTTGCCCCAAACTTAGCAACTCAAAGAGAAAACAATGACAGAAGCTGATGTTAAAAGTCAAAATTTTCTTTATTATCTCCCCTTTTTACTTGTAGATTATCCACCATCATAGTGCCACATATTTACCTATGTGTTGTATTGTTCGTAAACTTGTTCTGTTCATGGATATAGCTGAAATAGTGGTCACTTGACCTTACACACAATCAAATAAATAAAATCATGTCTTAAGAGAGGTTAGAATTATGGTGTTTAATGCTATTTTCAACAATATTTCAGTTATATCGTGGCGGTCAGTTTTAGTGGTTGAGGGAAAACAGTCACTGACAAACTTTATCACATAAGTTATATCGAGTACACCTCACCATGAATGGGGCTCGAACTCACAACGTACGATCATGACCAAGACAGCCCCAGTTACATATACATGTACTTGTTTATTTATACAGTAAGAAAATTGTTCTTTTAAAAAATTTTATAAGAAAGAAAGTTTAAACTGATGGTAAAAAATTCCACCAATATCAGCAAAACGTACCACCACCTCTCATCTCAAACAATTTAGCACAAAAATTACCACTACATATGGCATTGGAAATCTAGGTCCTGACTTGGGACAGGGTAAAACCTGTTAATGTGAAATTATCCCAACTTTTGCCCTCTGATGATGTCCATGTATAAGATTAAATGCGATTTCAGAATATGAAGGATGTAGATAGTGAACTCTAACTAAAAAACACTTTTTCATGACATGACATGACATGTGCATCACACACATGGACAGAGCAGTGCATTGACAATGTTATTGTTATAATAATTACAGGTAATGTTTTTTTCTCCAGGTGTATCAGTTGGAGCCCTTTCATCCCATGCCCATTTAGCAGGGACAAGACAGTTACCAGGTTTAACTGGACCATCTATCTCACAGTTGTTGGACCAATCTGCATTTGGAAGGCAACATCATTATAAGCCACCTGGAATACCCCCCTTTGGTGTTGAAGGGGTCCACTCGAGGAACACTGAGCATTTAGGACTTGGACTATCACCTTCAAAACCTATTTTTGCTCAAGATCGTAATTTAGATATTGTTGAAGACAAGGGTAGAAATTGGGATATCCCTAATTTGACACAGACTTCACCAAATTTATTTGGAGAGTTACCAACAGACTTGTCTCCTCAAAATAACCAAAGATCTGTAAATTTGTTTGGAGAGATACTGACAGACTTATCTCCTACTAGCCAGAGAACTCTACCCCCACCTGCACATAGTGGAATTTCAAATCTCCAGCAAAACTCGGTTCAGCTCGGATTATTTCAGAACTCACCTGGATTTTCTGTTCAAACAACTTCATACTCGCCGATATCACCAACATTCAATCTACCACCTTCAGAAAGAGATTACTATTTGTCGTCAAAAATTGAAAATTCGCCTGGACCAATTTCGTCTGAAGCGCAATACAATTACAGAGGCTTGTCATCCCAACCTTATACTGACAGTGTTAAACGGGAATCACAATACGATCCTATTAGTCCAGGTCCATCTGATACTGGCCAACAAACAGATCATTTTAATAATTTTTCGTCAACACAGCCATACAGAAACCAGGAACATTTTAACTTTTCTAGTGAGAGTTCTTTGCATCACCATAGTTACAGACCAAATCAGAACCAGGAACTGTCAACTGGTAATTATAGACCCAATCAAATCCAGGAACCAAACCATTCAACTGGTATTTATAGACCCAATCAAATCCAGGAACGAGAGCATTCGACTGGTATCTATAATCCTAGTATTGCATCATTTTCTCATTGTACTTCGTTACCTGTGGAGAAATCCACGACAATTCAAGCTGTAGCTGATTCTACAACAAAACCGAAAAAAGGTAGGGGTCGGAAGAAAAAGGAACCTTCTGTTTTGGAAGATACAAAACATTTTCAGGAGAAAACATTAGTAGATTCTTATATTCAGCAAGAACAGCAGTTACAAATTCTCTCACAAAGTCGGACTCAGGAGAACTCGTTCAGACAAAATCCTTCTCAAATGTCAGGTAATGTTTATGGACAAACATTTAGGAGTAACAACCAAAATTCTAGTCCTTATAACATGCAGAGTCCACAGATATCCAGTACTAAAACTACTGCTGTCCATGGTCAAGCTGCTGTCCATGGTCAAGCTGGAAATAACAATTCTACAAAACATGCTACGCAGCTAGGCAATAATTATAGCTGTCCTCCAAGTGGGACCAATATTATGGAAAATTTAGGGCAGAGAAATGTCATCTTCACTAATTCTGCCGTTCATAGTGAAAGATTTAGTGGTCATGATATGCATTCTACAAATCAAAGAAACAATTTCATGTCACAAGGATTTATTTCTAATGAAGAAAACATTCCCATGGTTAATCGTGAGAGAATAATTGACAATAATGAATTTGCATACAATGAACCCTCCTCCGATCAGCAATCGTTTGTTGACCAATTAAATGCAAATAATGACTTTGATGCATTGAACTCTATGGAATTAGAATCCGGTATATACTCAAGTGGCGGAGAAAACATGTTTAATTTGGATACGTTTAATCCTAACACGCAGCAACAAAATAGTAATTTTTGTGGAAATGCTACGACTAATAATTCAACGTCCACAATAGATGAAGCCGCTTTGTCCAGTCTTATTAGCGAAAGTCCTCAGATGGACCGCCGAGATGACAGACTTTATGAGGCTTACACTTGTGAACAAAATAAACCTTTTATAGCAGAATCAAGTATACCTCCTGTGGCGATCAGTAACCCAATAGATGAAGATGATGAATTTAAACACTTAAAGAAACCCCCTGAAACTGACAAGCCACAGGTCAAAAGTCAAAAGCAAGCTAAAGTTCAAATACCTTCTTTTGAGAAAAATACCAACCTTCAACCTCGAGTTGTAATTGAACCTCTTCCTCTACAAAAACCACATGAAAAACCACCTACAAAAAGTAGTAAAAATAATGCCTTCATGGATTCTTTCTTAAGTTTTATACAAGGTAAGAAACCAGAAACATTATCAAGTGTCAACACTTCAGTTGTTAAAAAACCTGAACTTCCAAAATATATACCAGAACCAAAACGACCACCGCGTCAAACTTCCGTGGAAAAAAGTAGTGATAGTGCTGCTAGTACTCCGCGACCAGACACTGACACAAAACCAGAATCACCATCTAATGATGATACTGCTAGTTCAAGAGTTTCTGATGAAGAAATGAACACTCAAGTTACAGGGACTGTTAAAAATATTGAAACTGGCAGTGATCAGCATCCTAGCCTCAAAATGAGAATTAAACTACAAACTATTTCACCTCCGAAACACAAAAAGACTAAATGTAGTAAATTATCTAGTAAACAAAGGCGTTCTAGTGGTTATCAAGAAAGTGAAGAAGAGGAAATAAAATCATCAGGAGAGGAATATCAGGTGGGATCGTCACAAGAGGAGGAGGAGAACGTGAGGACTCCTTCACCTGTTGCACCTGTCAGGAGGTTATCAACCCGGAAGGCTAAAGAAAAATTATTACAAAGTAAGTACCAGGTACATTAGTGGGAGAAGGGGTATTAACGAGAGTAAACTAGACCACCTCATGATCTACCTGCCAGCAGATTTTCTACTTAATGGAAATTTTCCTGTTTTTCTTTGTGTCCAATTAATCTTTACTATTGACCATCAGAGTCGATTACCCTAAACTGATCAACTTTCAATTATAATTGACACTAATAGCTATAGGGTGGTTAGAAGGTACTTAATAAAAATGTGCCTTTGAATCCCCCTTCCCAAATAAGGTTTTTCTATATTATAGTCAAACCTGTTTTTAAAGGCCACTCAAGGGAACCTGATATGTGGCCTTTATGAGCAGTTGTCCTTTATATACAGGCTAAAATTATATGCATTTATCATTAATGGGGAAAATTAGACTGCCCTTTATAGACAGTGATTTGTTATATAGAGGAGGTGCCCTTTAAGGCAGGTTTGACTGCACCTATAATTTTAATCCGAGTCCGTTTGCAATTAATTATTTTGTGTTTGGTATTTTAAGTTGGCTTACATGATGTTCAGGAGATTAACCTCTTATCAATTTTATTGTAGAGAAATATAAAGAGAGTGAAAGTGATGTAGATAATGATGGTATGCCAGAAACATATGATTCTGACTCGGACCCAGCGTGGACACCTTTTGCTGTGGTAAACTACTCTCCTCTTTAAAAAATATATTATAATCATCATGTCAGAGTTAGCATGGATAGAAAATGAATGAATGTCTCAGAGATCCTGGCAACTCACGTAGATGAGTCCTGGCCCCGGTGCCACAAAACTATTTGAGTACAAATTTTGTACTCGGCTTGAGAATATTCTTAAATTTTGTATTCTGAGAAAAATTGACCACCACAAAATTATTTGAGCAAAATTTTTGTACTCAGCTTGAGAATATTCTTAAATATTTGAGAATGGCTTAAACCATACTTAAGTAATTTACTCAACTTCCAAGATGATGTCAAGAATAATAAGGAAACGTAGAAGAGAAAAAATTCAATAATTCCAATTCGTAGGGTATACAGAGATAAAAGTAATGCCTTAGAAACCATGACAGATAATGATTTTTTTTTTGAAATATCGGTTTAGGCGACCCACGATAGAGTTTATTGCTCATGCCAATGGTATCTGCCACCAGTTTTCCACACAGTTCCTCATCTTTTAATTTTGATTGCTCAATGAGCAGCATTTCTTCGTCCATGGTCCAGATGGACCCACTTTTCCCTTTAGTGTCCATATTTATAATGCAATGTGTTTAATTAAACAGACGATAATTTGACAACTTACATCAAAACTCCCGTTCCTTTTCCCGATGTTTACTAGTTCTTCTTTGTCTTCCACACAGGAGAGTTCCACATTGTGCACTGAAGAAACTCCCCCTTTTTTTGGATATATAGACTTTTATTGTATTTTAGAGTATTGAAATATTTTTAATCAACACGATAGTGGTTCTCCTCAACATAAAAGAGGGATATACCGGACAAGAAGAAGAATGCCACATACGTAGTTGATTTTTTTTTTACTCAACTGAGAACGTTCTCAAATCTGAGAAAAAAGTTTTGTGGCAGAGAAGAGAAGATTTATTCTCAACTGAGTAAAAAATTTCATTCTGAGAATATTTTTATTCTCAGAATATTTTAGTTTTGTGGCGCCGGGGCCTGGACTCGCCATATTTCAACTGACCCCTCACCAAAGTTTTCAAATTTTAGATTATAACAATGGTGGGACTCACTAAAATTTTCAACAACGTCTTCTGGACTCGTAATCAAATGAAATTGGTACAAATATCTCAGTGTCTCAAAATGTTCTTGTTAAAATGATTGTTGTTTAATACCAAATTTTAATGAGGATTTTTTTTAGCTATATTATGGCGAAATCATTTGATGAGATGATGATGATGATGATGATAATGTCCGCCTTGTACTAGACCAACACTCTAAGTTTGATTTTTATAGCTAGCTCACTGAAACAACAGTCCACGAGTAGACATGTTGCTCCACTCTGACACATTATTCTGGTTCCGAGTTTTTGCTCTTACTCTCTAATGCTGCATGCGTAGCGGAGAAGCAGCAAATACCAATTTTATAGTCTTTTGTTTGACCCGACCTTGCTCCAGCACACAATGTACTGTGTGATCTTATTGTGGTTGGATTTACAACTACCTGTGGAATCAGTGCCTATCACCACTATAGTTGATGCGTGTGAATCCTGATCATGTTGAGGTGTACTCGATACAACATGATGTGATTAAATTTGTCAGTGACTTGCAATAGGTTTGTGGTTTTCTCTGGGTACTCCGATTTCCTCCGCCAATAAAACTGACCACCAAGATATGACTGAAATATTGTTGAAAGTGGCATTAAACACCATTACCACAGGATCTATCACACTCAAGGTGAACACACTAACCATTATACTACCAATGCTGTTTATAATTTGGGGCCCGGGTGGCTCAGTGAGTTAGGTCTTTGGATCTAACAACTCATACAAGCCTATCACCAATACAGCGTGGGTTCGCGCCCGGCTTTGTAAATTACAAAAGAGGGTGCACTCGACTCGCAGCCACAAGTGATAAAGTTTACCAGTTGCCTGCCCATGGTCGGTGGTTCTCTCCGGGTACTCCGGCTTCCTCCACCACTAAAACTGGTCGCCATGATATAGCTGAAATATTGTTGAAAGTGGCGTTAAAACACCAAAAATCAATCAAATCAATCATGTTTATAATTTGTACATGAATGGATGATAATACCACTGATGGTACATTAATATCTTAAAATTGTTTCAATATTTAACTGTATAGACAAGAATAATGTTATATTTATTGAATGACTAGACAGTCAAGCTTGCCTATGCGGTCACCTGTATTGAAAGGTCACACTTTTCTTGTCCTGTCATAGAAAATTTCATATGAATTGAACCTCTTTTAAGAGACCACTTTTTCTTTGTCCCAAAGGTGATTTTTTGATACAAGTTTTGAAGTGTAATTAGTTGATGAAAATTGTCAAAAGATTTATGACATATATTTAAACCTAATGTAATTTGTGTGTTTACAGGAAAAGAAGGAGCCAGCATTTGATGAATTTTCTGGGCCACAAAGGAGAGGTCGTACAAGAAGTACAAAAACCAAATTGTAATTATTCTTGAAATATAATAGAAATAGGTGTATAGGGATTGCTTCACTTGATTTTCAAACTATGCAATATATTAACTTAGTTCAGTTCTAGGACAGATTTTTGAAAAATAATACAGTATATGAAAAGACAGTTTAAACAATGATGGTGAACAATTCCACCAATATCTATAAAACAGACAACTACCTCTAACCTCAAACAATTTAACACAAGCAAGACTACAACATATGACATTAGAAATCCACGTCTACTCTAGGTTGGGACAGGTAAATAAATGTGGAGTGTTCAACCTGTTAATGGGATCCTAACAACTGTTTGGAATGTACAATATATATAGTATTTTTATTTTTCATCCAATTTTGATGCAGTTTCTTTCTTTGACTTGATTGTATAGAGAGCTTCCGGTAATATGTCGATTTATTTCCTCTAACTCTTATGGTTCAGAGATAAGCTCGACCGAAATTGGACAACAAAAGCCAAATGTGATCATCTCTATGGGTTATTGATGGACCATGAAAAAATTTGCTATTTTATTTTGAAAAGGGGACTAGAAGGGACCCAAAAATGAAAATTTCACATATTTGGAAGGCATATTTAACATTGTAAAACAAATGTCCAAAATAATATAATTGATCCAACATATTACTGTGTCAAACAATTTACTTTGACAAGCAAAATACAGTGTTCACACTTGCTTCTAATATAACTTGTACAATTTTTCCCTTGTTGACATGCTTTGGTTGTATCATGCTTTTCTCTACACAGCCAGTGATTTAGCTAGCGCTCGTCACTTTCGTCATTGACGATTTATTTTCGAAAGTGACGAGTATTTCCCGTACCCAATTCGTCACTTGAATTTTCAAAAAATCGTAGAAAAATGTTTGTAACAATCCATTCTTCTTCATTTGCTGATTAAAACTAATTAGTCACTATAATGACAATTTTATTACATGTTACAAGCCAATTAACGGATTATAGAATTTTTGTTTTGGTTGCGTAATCTTTGATTTTACCTGGACAAAGAATTCAATCAACGATAATAATTTTTTTATAGATGACATATACTCAAAATGCCACAGTATGTATTTAAAGTGGACATATTTTTGTAATCGTCATATGGGTGCAATGTCGCATTGGGAAAGATTAATCGTCATTCATTGCACGATTCACGATCGTCTCAATATCTGCCATAAAGAACTATTTTTGCCAAATTTATGAAAATGTCGATATCATGTTTACTGAAATCTATCGTATCCATTAAGTATTTTGAAAGTGATTTTCTCGAAGAGTCATAACTTTGATTAAAGAAACCAAGGACGTGTATACACGTCCTTTGAAGAAACTAAAAAAAAAAAAAAATGGCGCGATCAATTCGCAATCCACCGAAGCTGCTTTTAACCAAACAAACTTTTGATGAATTTATTCTCATTTCTGTGAAATGAAATCTTAGTTCTCATATTTAATATGGTCATTTATATGCAAAGGTTGGCCATTCAATTCGTTGAGATGCACTGCACGAGGATGCATATATAAGTTTTTTTTATACATTGATCAGTATCCGGGTAACAATTGCGTTCTATTTATAGAACTATTTACAAACAGACACATGTCTGCAATTAAAAAAAATAACTACAGTATTTGTATTCCAATTGTTGCAATTTGAATATGAGGTCTGAGAAATAATTATTTATTTTACAACTTGCTTCAGTTTTTGAAGTTCTACACTGAATTCCTATAAAGAATCTAGATAGAAGTTGGGCAAACGGGCAGAATTTTTTTTTTCTGCTGAAGACTACACCAATATGAGTTATTACAATTGTTGTGGTATTAGACCAATGCACAGTAACATTTCAAAAAGGGTGTGGGAGGGGGTTATTACAATGTGTGTGGTATTAGACCAAAGCACAGTAATATTTCAAAAGTGGGAGGGTGGGGGTATTACAATTTGTGTGGTATTGAGATCAAAATAGTGGCAATGGTGACTGATTATAAAATTAAGCTTATTATATTCTTCTTTATTCATAATTTAAAAGAAAATCTGTTCTGCAAAAGTGACTAATGGTCTCAAAATTCTGGCTAAATCCCTGACAGCCCTATATTTTTACAATGTATTTGTAGTATTAATTAATAATGTTGACTTGTTCTTATTATTTCAGAAAACCAAAACATGTTGGAAAATCCAGTAAACCTAGCGCAGCAAAGTCACGAAAGGTTGAACAAACTGCTCAAGTAGCTTATCCTAGAGTACCAAGTCCACAATCTGAATCGTCAGAAGAGTCAGATACTCAATATGAAGGTTTTATGGTATGTTGTTTCTGTAGTATTTTGTTGAACTAGACTTTTAATATCTTGTGCAATCAGTGCCTATCACCACTAAAGTTGTGAGTTTGAATCCCGCTCATGGTGAGGTGTACTCGATGCAACATTATGTGATAAATTTTTTCAGTGACTTGCAACAGGTTGGTGGTTTCCTCCACCAAATAAAACTGACGTCCATGATAAAACTGAAATATTGTTGAAAGTGGCATTAAACACCATAAATCAATCTCGTGCAATGTCTTGGTTACAACCAATAACTTGATAATTGAAAAAAGTCATCAGTTTTAATGAGGAGATGCCCGAGATATTGTGGATCCTGGGTTCGAGCCCCAGTCAGGTGAAATCAAGACTATAAGATTGGTATTTGGTTGGAATCAAGATAATATGTCTTAGTGGAGCGAAATGTCTGCCCACAGACTGTTGTTTCATTGAGCTAGAACCATGTTGGTCTAGTACAAAGCAGACATCATCATCTTCACATTCAAATATAACTTGTCATGATATAGCTGACGTTAAACAACAATCACTCATTCAAAAAATAAAACATTGACATTTAGAAAAGTTTAAAAGGAAGGAAAATGTGCGGAGATTTCATTTTCTCTCTAGGAAGACTGTCTCAAAATTGATCTGACAAAATTATGGGTGGCCTCACCGTACGAATGAAAGCTTACATCTGAAAAAAAAACTTTCAGTGTATATAAAGAAATAAATATATATCTATATATGTTTTTTAGATGGGTTCATTTGTCATCAATAAAAAAGACCTCAACAATTTTGAAGGATTTCCAATATGGAAGATTGAAGCTGGTAAAATGATGAGAAAATATGAGCTATTTATAGACAAAGGTGAAATCTTTCACAGATCTTTATCTACAGTAAGTAGCAGGAAGTAATATGAAATATTTATAAACAAAGGGGAAATCTTTCACACATCTTTATCTACAGTAAGTAGAAGGAAGTAATATGAAATATTTATAGACAAAGGGGAAATCTTTCACAGATCTTTATCCACAGTAAGTATGCACTATTTATATACAGTCCGACAAAAGTTAAGCACTACCTGATTTGTTTCAATAATATCTTTTCTAATAATGAACTTATTTCAAATCGATTTGCTGTTTTCGTTACCTGTACACACATACTTACTTACCTGTGAAACAGGTTATTGATCAATTTTTATGTATGTGTATATAACAGGGTGCATAAAGTGCCATGTACTTTTCAACATTTGTGTTTGTGAACGAAAGCTGATTTTTTTTGTGTAGAGTTTTAAGTTTCATTTTCTATAGGTTTGGTATGGTGCGGGGAAAATTAACCATACCAGAAAGGTGGCAAGCTGTTGGCATGCATAACGGTGGTTTTAGCCATAGAAGGGTGGCAGACCACTTCAGTGTTAACCATTCCATCATTGTACGACTGATGCAGCGTTTTCGTCAAACGGGGAATGTTACTGACTGTCCACGTGCAGGTAGACCTCGCAAAATGACGCAGAGAGAGGACCGACTCATATCCAGACGGGCACGGCAATGGCCGTTCAGTACAGCTGGTGCACTTCGTGGTAATTTAGCGTTTGGAGGCCACATTAGAACACGCACTGTAATCAGACGCCTCCACCATCAGGGAATGCAGCGCGACGACCCATAAAACGTCCACAGTTGACATTACGTTATCGCCATGCTCGATTTGACTGGTCACATGATCATTTGGGGTGGACTATTCGCACATGGAGACTGGTCCATTGGTCTGATGAAAGTCGTTTTTTTGTTACGCCCTACCGACGGTAGTGCAATGGTTTGGCGCCAACGAAACACTTCATTTCAGGACAACCACATTTTGGGCACAATTGCTTTTGGGGGTGGGGGTGTAACTGTCTGGGGTTGTTTTTCCTTTGACTGTAAGTTGGACTTGTACGTTCTTGATGGTAATTTGACAGGCCAAAAATACCGTAACAATGTGCTCGCTCCACGCGTTGTCCCCCATATCGACAATCATACATTGGCTGACAGGCCAATGTTCATGGACGACAACGCTAGGCCACATAAAGCCCGAATTGTACAACATTTTTTACAGCAAGAGGCTGTTCAGGCAATTCCATGGCCTGCGATGTCGCCAGACATGAACCCTATAGAGCATGTATGGGACTTTATTGGCCGAAAAATTAACCAACGCAATCCAAAATGTCAAAATATTGACGAATTAAGAACTGCTATCTTACAGGGGTGGCAACTGTTCCCCCAAGAACGGCTTAGGCGTCTTGTGCGAAGCATGACGAGGCGTGTTACAGAACAGATATACTCGTTATTGATTTTTATGCCTTACACATACGCACAATAGATGCATTTAAAAGTTCTTAAAATCTGAAGACTGCATTTTAATGCAATGTTAAAAACTGCCATCAAAGACAAACTGGTTTTACGTTTTTCCAGCACCTGTTTTGAACCCCATTTTTGCCACGTCATAGTCACGTCTTTCAGGATGATAAATACTTCGTAGATTGGTAATGTGTAGTCTTTTAAGAAGTGTAAGAAAAATGGTGATATCTATTTTATTGTTTTAACAGTATTGATGTAAAAAAAAAAATAACGATAAAATTATAGGGTGGTGCTTAACTTTTGTCGGAGTGTATAGATAAAACGGGCAATTTTTTTTTTCTAGATTCAGTAGCAACTGTATTACTGGGTACTGGTGAAGGATCCCAGGTCCCGGCACCACAAAACTTGAGAATTTACTGAAGTCTGAGAATATTCTCAAATAAGGAAATACTCAAATTTGATTGGCTGAGTTCCTTATTCGAGAATATTCTCAAACTTAAGTAAATTCTCAAGCTTTGTGGCACCGGGGCCAGGACTCAAACCTACAGAGCCACTTAAAACTCATCCCCAGGTGGCATATAGGGGAATCCCTCTTGCTAGAGGGTTGACAGGTTATAATACCAAAAGCCTGACCGTGGACCATTGTGGATAACGTATTTGGAGAGTGCCACACTCCCTACACGCTAAAGACCTCTTTTGTAGATTTAGAAAAAGAGCAGGTGCATTGTATCTGCTACAAAAGACTAAATTTGTCATCACTACCCAACTCTCCATACTGTTTCAGTGACAATCAAATGTTGTTGACCCAGTTGATCCATCCCTTCCCTCATTTCTATATTGTTTTAATATATATCATTAAACTTCTTCTCGTCCTGAATATAGCTGTAATACTGCTCGCTGGATGTTTTACTATACTCAATCAATCAAAAAGTATCAACTTTTTAAATACCAAGTGGAAATATTTTACTGGGTTTTATTTACAGGGTACAGCCATGTTCGAGATCAAATTATATTTGAATTTACATCATTGCATGCAAGCAGTACCCAATTTTACTAAATGTCACCAAAGGCTCCTTTCAATGCAATGCAATGTAATTAAAATTAGATCTTTACACTCGCTCTCTATTTTCTATTGGTTGTTTACTAGTTGCCACATGAAAGATCTAAAAATGCTCCAATTGGGGGGACATTCTGTGTCTGTCGGGTGTGTTCCAAAAAACATTTGCTTGATTTGTCAGCTGGATTTTGTAGAAGAGTCGCTGATTGGTAAATTTATAATACATTCATGTTGACCCCTGACTTGTCAAAGGTCAGTGCTTTTCTCTTGGTACTCCAGTTATTTCCACTAATAAAATATAATCACTGTGTACAGAAAGTTGTTCAAAAACTTGTCTTTTGTAGGAAAAATGGACACATTTAGGTTTTGCCATGAGTAATTGCCAAAAAAAAACCGTGCAGAATAATTTTTATGTTTTTCAGTAACAGTGTACATATTTTGACATGAGGTGAAATTGCCATTTGCTGATTGGCTGAAAATGATAGCAAAATATAGGACCAACTGACAATCTCCAGTAGTGTGTGGGAATTACAAAATTACAACTCACACATCCAAGGGTGAAATGGAAGGGAGGCAGATCATAACCTTTGGCTAGCGAAGATGACACACAACCTAATCCTCAGTTTTATAATTATTTTTGTTTTTTGCAGTATTCTAGTTGGCTTCCTCATATGGAAAAGAATTATATATCAGTCAGAACCAAGCAAGTACAACATATGAGGACCACAGTCAGAGACAGTCAATTTGTTGTTCAAGTACAGGAAGAAGATCGACCAAAACCAAGATTAGATTCAAGGTTATTGATTTTTCATTTGTAATGGGTATCTAACAAGTCAAATGAATCTGCAAATACCACAATTCAATGCATGTACCAAGGACTGTGTGGCCAAAATCAAATGGGGGCTGTCGTGGTCATGATTATATGGTAGTTGGATTTACAACTACCTATGCAATCAGTGTCTATCATCACTAAAGTTGTCATTTCAAATCCCGATCCTGGCAAAGTGTACTCGATACAACATTATGTGATAAAGTGTCAGTAACTTACTGCAGGTCTGTGGTTTTCTATGGATACTTCGGTTACCTCCACCAATAAAACTGACCACCACGATATGACTGAAATATTGTTGAAAGTGGCATTAAACACCATAACCCATCACAATACATAGTTTTATGGCCCTATGGTAAAACGAATAAAAGATTTTTGGAGAAATTACACACACATGACTAAATGCAAACTCTATATGAATTATCATTGGATTTTCTCTTACAAAGTTAG
Organism: Gigantidas platifrons; assembly: GCA_002080005.1. Classification (NCBI taxonomy): domain Eukaryota; kingdom Metazoa; phylum Mollusca; class Bivalvia; order Mytilida; family Modiolidae; genus Gigantidas; species Gigantidas platifrons. Next base: position 304,687 of record MJUT01007631.1, read on the forward strand.
TAATGTTATGTGAACTGGAAATTTAAGATGGCCACTTCTACAGGTCTGGTTTAACACAGGACCATATGTGAAAGTGAATAAGAGATATTTCTCAAAAACTACAAACTTGATTGAATCTAAATTGTACATAAATGATCAATGGTTTACCATTTTTTTATGGATCAGCAATCCAAGATGGTCATCACCACAGGAACAAGATTAACAGAGAATTGTATTGGAAAATTATTGTAAAATCGAATGAAACAACTAAACCATTGAACAAAATACTTGTCAGTAATAGTCTTTGAATGAAATTATAGAATATCAAGAATTCAAGATGATCTTCAACAAAGTTTATGTCTTTTTTTTATGTTGATGTGAAATTTTAAATATGGCCACCAATGTAGGAAAATGTTTAAAAGGACCCAATGGAGAAATGTTCATTGATTTGAATAGTCAGTTGATAATTGATAACTGTTGAGTTTAATTGAACCTCTAGTTAAGATGCTTTGGTGGCTTTAATTTATCATACAAATGAAATCAAAGTTTCCAATTATATTTTTCAGTAAAGAAACAGAGTATGAAAAAGATCCATTGGCTGACATGTTTAATGTTTATTTACAAGTGTTCTTAAGTCAGGCCATGGAACCAACATTTCTGGGTGCTATACATGAAAGTGGGGGTAAGTATTTATTGTAAAGGTAACGATGATTGGTCACTTGATTGACCCCTACCCTTTCTCAGTTTCTGCAAAACGTTTTTGCAGGTACAATGAAACCTGTCTTACAGAAGGGGCCGTCATGATCGTGATCGTATGGTAGTTGGATTTATAACTACCTATGCAATCAGTGCCTATCACTACTAACGTTTTTGAATTGAATCCCGCCCAGGTGAGGTGTACTAGATGCAACATTATGTGATGAAAGTTTGTCAGTGCATTGTGGCAGTTCTGTGGTTTTCTTGGGATAAAAGTTTGTCAGTGCATTGTGGCAGTTCTGTGGTTTTCTTGGGATAAAAGTTTGTCAGTGCATTGTGACAGTTCTGTGGTTTTCTTGGGATAAAAGTTTGTCAGTGCATTGTGGCAGTTCTGTGGTTTTCTTGGGATAAAAGTTTGTCAGTGCATTTTGGCAGTTCTGTGGTTTTCTTGGGATAAAAGTTTGTCAGTGCATTGTGACAGTTCTGTGGTTTTCTCTGGGTATGCAGGTTTCCTCCACCAATAAAACTGACCGCCACGTTATAGTTGAAAGTAGTGTTAAACACAATAACCCTAACGTCTTAACCTCACAATTAAAGTAAAGGAACTACGCTTTTTTGCTGTTCTACATTTCACAGTTACAGTAGGATCTTCAATGATGAGCAAAACTCATTCACTAAAATTAATGTGAGACTGCAGTTGAGAGGCAGTATTTTACACTTATTTAATGAATAATGTATGATTCATTCATGAACTTTGTACATTAGTAGTGACAGAGACATATTTTGTTATTTCAGAAGATTTCTATATAAAACCATTAAATATGATTGATCATGTTATCTCTAAGAAACTGCTGGAAATAAATAGCAAAGTCCGGTGGAAAATAGACTTTAAGGTAAGCTGATCAATTTATATAAATTACATGATGTTTTTCGGAACATGTTTAGAATGACCATTTGTTTTTTCTTAACAAATAAGTGGTCTTTTTTAAAACATATGCTCTTCCAACATGGACTTACTTTGAATGAACTTAATTTAAGCTTACCAATTTTATGGATTAAGAAATTATCAGAAATTTTATGAATTATAGTAGGTTGCAATATTTAAAGTAGGTCTGTATTTAAACAATCTAATTAAAATTACTGTAAATTCAGAAATTATTGCGATGTTTTTATTATTGCGAAAAATACGACTGAAGTGAAATCGCAATAATTAAACCTCGTATTTCAGAATCATATGTATCCATTTGTACTAGAGGACTTCATGCTTTGTAATAATAAAAATTGCAATCTGAAAATTTTCGAAGATCGCAATAATTTCCGAATTTACAGTATATGTTTTCTCTGGCGATACACTGTCATCTAACAAAATCCTGTTTAGGGTAATTTCATGTAACCTTTCATTCTTCTTTCACTGTCCAATCATAGGCAAGACAGTTAAATATATTGACCAATCTATCAACAGCTCTTGGCATGTTCTCAGTTTTGATAACAAAAGACTAAGTAGCCTCATCACTGATTGGTTAGTTTAAAATATGAACCCTGACATGACCCCACAGATTTCCTTGGTCAGTTACAGGTTTCGAGTTTAACCTCATTGCAGTAATATTGGTACAGAAGGAAGCCCTTCCATTGAATGAATTGCTGTGGCATCTTCCATATATTACTAAATATGTATATTTTATTGTTGTTTTCAGAAAACTGCTGAATTAAGACCACACATTCGAGAAGTGGATAGACCAAACCTGAAAACCATATGTCAGGTAAAATACTTAAGTCTTAATGTGGAGTGGTAGTGTATTGGTTAAATTGATATATGGCCTAATATACCATCTAACCATTCATCAAGAAGTAATTACTTCACATATTAGAAGGGCTTTCGTGGTCATGATCGTATGGTAGTTGGATTTTCTATAACCAGGAATATCCAACCATGCTTTGCACACACTGATTTATCTTCACCAAGGTAAACACCATTAGAATAATTTTTTTTACACCTGACTGGCATTTAATAATATTTACTTTCTCACTCTCTCAACCAATAATTAACCAAGATGAAACAATAATGGGATATTTAATTAGATTCTCAGTAGCTAAATACTGTAATATGTCGGCATTATGGTTCTTCCGTTACTTTGTTTCAGGCAACTGAAAATGCTACACAAACTGCCATTAAATCAGTCCATTTATTTGGCCAACCTTATGATGGAATAACTTTAAAAGAAATCCCTGACAAGGCAGCTCATCAAGGTAGTGTGGTGAGTATGATTTAGCTAATGTCTAAATAAAATTTCTTCAGCATAGATCCATCACAATGCAGTACAGTGTGTAGTGAGAATTCTTTGACTAAACTTATGGTATATTAATTTAAAAAAAATATCCTGACAGCACAGTTTAGCAGGGTGTTATTAAAGAAAAAAAAAACTTCGAACATCAAGAATTAATAGAAGATCTGCGAATTTTAAGCAAAAATATTATTTTCAGAGGATTATAAATAATTAATTTAATATACGAAAATACCTATAGTTTTTGTTAATCATCGTAATTTACCCTAGTGTCAAGTTGTATTGGACATATTAATTTTCACACACTTATAGTTGCAAATTTTTCTCTCGTATTTAACTTGTTACAACACAGTAAGCATTAAAGGACATTATTGTAGTCCTCTTCTTATAGGATCACTACCATCAAAGGCCACCCTTTTTATCAGGATAAACTGAGATGGTAAATACTAGTAAATTGTCCCTATCAAGAGAAGCCTTTTATCTTTTTCTTTCTTTTTTTTTTTAAATCAAAATCTTTTTTGAAAACTTTACATTTGTTAGTGGAAAAAAACATAAGTACCAGTATCCTGGCATCGTTCATGTTAGTATCATGTTATATAAATAGTGTTAGTCATTTTAGTACAATACAGTTAATATTGATCAATAAATACATAACAGATTTGAACTATTGAACATAAAAAAGGACATTGTTGGAAAGGCAGGTTGTTTCTTGGCACAGGCACAAAAATGTGCGGGGGTTAAACTGGTTAATGGGATCCCATCCCTTCCCTTCTGATAATTTGATCTACAATGACAATACAGATATATATATATATAGTCACACCTGCCAATGAAGTTACCTCTATAAAGCAGTCACCTGTCTTAAAAGGTCACCTTTTTCTTGTCCTGTCATAGAAAATATTTCATATAAATTGAACCTCTTTTAAGATGTCACCTGTCCCAAATGTGGCCTCTAAATACAGGTTTAACTGTATTGTCAACTTTGACCTTTTAATTGTTTATTTTCAAATTTTACATGTATTGATTATTAAATTTCAGGAATATCTAGTTGGAAAGTCGGCATCAAATTATATAGGAGCCTATCATAGCCTCCATCACTTCAAATATAATCTATATAAAAGATGTTTAGCAAAGGTATGTTGTCATTATCATTATAAGCTAATTAAAAGAGCAATAGACGTCACATGTGTTCTGTTTATACAGGTGAAATTAACGAAGATTTTCTACACTGGAATTTTTCCTTATATACATGATTTGATTTAGGGAGGTTTCACTGTATAACTGAGATATTGTGGCTTTAATTACCTGTAAATAATGTAATAAAGTTACTAATGTATTTAATCTTTAGATGTCCTCTAAAAAGACGGGGCCCTCATGGTCATTTGTATGGTAGTTGAATTTACAACTACCTTTGTAATCAGTGCCTATCACCACTACAGTTATGAGTTCGAACCCCGCTCATGGCGAGGTGTACTCGATGCAACATTATGTGATAAAGTTTGTCAGTGACTTGTGACAGCTCAGGTGGTTTTCTCCAGGTACTCCGATTTCCTCCAGCCAATATAACTGACCACCAGGGTATAATTGAATTATTGTTGATAGTGGCGTTGAATACCATAAACCAAACCAAACTATTAAATAATAGATAAATTATATAATTCCTGTCTTATGTGAACTTCCAAAGGAACATTGAAATATGGTGACACTCACATACAGGTTTTATTGATATGAAATGCATTGTGAAGAGAATTTAAAATTAAGGTCACATAATACAAGTTATTGGGTTAATAGAGGTGGTCACTAAAGCAGGCTTGACTGTATTCTTTTACAGGTGGACATAGTCAGAGAAGGAAACACAGAGTGTGACAATGCTGAAATCTTAGATAAATGTTTAAATAACAGAACATGGGTGCTAAAAGTAGGTATCTATATGTAGAACGGAGACATCTTTCTTAAATAATATGAAGGAGACATCATTAAATACATGAACAGAAATCGCATCAGTGGTGTAAATATTAGCGTGCTCGCATTGAATGGGATAGATCGTGGGTTCGAGACTATAAAATTGGTATTTGTTGCTTCTCCGCTAAGAACACAGCATTAAGGAGAAAGAGCAAAGACAGGGTTGGCTAAGAATCAGGATAATGTGCCCGAGTTAGGCGACATGTCTAACGGCTGACTGTTGTTTCAGTGAGCTAGCACTATAAAAATCCTTGTTCTCGGCATAATATAGCTGAAAAATTGCTGAGTTGGCGTTAAGCAACAATCATTCACTCACTCAAACTAAAGACTATGAAATTGGTATTTGTTGTTTAGTATGTAGGATTAAGGAGTAAGATTAAAGACTGGTTGGGTTAGAGTCAGGATAATGAGTCAGAGTGGAGCAACTTGTCTTTCTGTGGACTGTTGGTTTCAATCAGCTAGCACTATAAAATCCACCTAAGCATGCTGTTCTAGTACAAAATAGATATCATTTCTTTAAAAAATAACTTCTTCACACCATGATATAGGTAAAAGAATTACTGACTTGTCGTTAAACAACAATCATGCACGCTATTAATTTGACTCGTAGGAACCCATTAATACTTTTCTGATGTGACATGGGTAATATTCTGATTGCCAAGGAAGAATAAATATAGCTTCTTCAGAAATTTCCCTTAAAACTAGCATGATCTATGTATGTTTGCAGATTTTTGACGATTTAAAGAACATGTTGGAGAAAGGATGATGTGACAGACGTGATATTATTCTGATGTGACAAACATGAAATTTCTCTGATGTGACAAACGTGATCTAATTCTGATGTGAAAAACATGAAATTTCTCTGGTGTGACAAATGTGACAAACGTGAAATTTCTCTGATGTGACAAATGTGATATTATTCTGATGTGACAAATGTGAAATTTCTCTTATGTGACAAGCATGATATAATCATCTGATATGGGAGATTTTGATCTAATCTGATTGGTGTAGACACTTTGACAATGAGAACACAATAGGTTGTGTAGTAAGACAAATGGGACTATCATGTATTCGCCATAAAAAAGTATTTATTTTTATGTACCTTTTATGCAATGTACAACATTTTTTTCGCCTTGTCTGCTTATTTTTGTTGAACATTTTTCTAATTATTTCCTTATGTATTATTGCTCATTTTTAACTGATCAAAAAATGCATTAGTGAAAAAGTGAGTATTTTTTTGTATTTTATTTTAAGAATTAATGTGTGATCAAGAATTAAAATTCAAAACGGTGATAACTGCTTCAGATATTTTGCATACAGTGTTGGTACTTATGTTACGTATGACAGATTAGATTTATTTGTTTTGTATGTTATGTGGATGACAGGATTTAATTTACCAGTTTGTATATGTATGATGGTATGACTGTGTTTTGATTGTTACATATCTATGTATATATATATATATATATAGTTATATACAGTTATATGTACCAATAGTTTGACTGTATGATTTATATATATATGATAGACTCAGATCAGCGTTCGGACTCAAATCTGCGTCCACTCCTCAAATCGGCATCCACTGACGTCATTATCTCAAATCACGGCCTAATTTATGGGTATTCTCAAATCAGCGTCCTTTCCAAATTCTCAGATCTATGGCTGATTTATTGGGTGGGGCATGCGTCATTTGAAGTCAATTTGAGAATTTGATAAAGTACATAGATTTGAGGTACAGATGTCTGTGATGTAGAAATCAGACATGGATATGAGAATTGGATGTCGATTAGAGGCTGGATGTCGATCTGAGTCTTATCATATATGGTCTTCATGTTTATTTATTTAAACAGTTCTTTGTCTGATACACATTCACATGTCATTTGTGTCAATTTTTACTTTCAGGGATTAAAATGTTATGAGGAACAATACCTTCACTTATTGTGATTTTTTTTTTTTTTTTTTACTAAAGGTACTTATTTTCTGGAGTGCTCGCACTACTGGCGATTCAGGTGTAAAAGATTGTTTTTAAAGGTTCACTTCACTTTTCCGTTGATCAAAAGCAAATTGCAAAGTGGCCTTGCATTTTTCAGTAATCACCCATGTATTTTTGCTATGAGTCATTTGTGACAATTGTAATATCAGTGCCAATTGAAATCCACTTGATTCATTATGTATTTTTATGGTGACTCTCTTAAATAAACTATTTTGGTTGAAGAAAACTTTTTATCAATTCAATAACAGATATTAATGGCACCGTCAGAAGGGAGCACGATTATGAAAGGTGCTATGTAAAATGTTAACTGATGCTACCTTAAGCCAAACAAACTTTTGAATAATTTTTCTCATTATCTGTTACGCAAAATCTAAGTTTGCATATTTAGTAAACAGATACAAATGGTATGATCGGAAGAGGACACATTCATTTACAGTGCTAGTGGAAAAGCTACTTTTAACCCCAAAATTTCATTCATCTGTCCCGCTTCACTTTGTGAACGCTAATCCTCTGAGGTTGTTGGTCCAATAGCTATCATATATGATATGATGATTGGTCGTGATGTGTAGTCGACCATATTATTTAGTAGGGCATAGTGTTTGTCCTTTGGACACAATATATTTTTGTTGAAAAATTAGGGTGATTATGGTATAGTTTTGGGGCTAGATAATCATTTCTTACAGACAGCTTTATAATGTAGAAATATAAACTGTCAACTAAAATACAGCTGCACTATCTAAACTGTTCAGTTTAAAATATGTGAGGGCAGGGCATGCTGTCGTTAAGACATTGCCTTGTTTTTTTTCAGTGACAGATATAGCTTCTGAATGCTTGATTTGATATTTACAGAAATTTCTATCAGATTTTTATATTATGTTTTCATTACATTACATGATTTTTTGATATGTAGATTTTAATAAGGTACTGATCTTATTTCCACTTATATTACGGCATTAATTTTTACAAAATGCTTATGAAAACTAATTTTATACCCTCACTCGTAGAGAGGGGGCTATATTGCAATCACCTTGTCCGTCCGTCCGTTCACACTTTCGTAACAGTTTCAGCTTCTACTGGAAGAAATGATTTTATATTTGATATATGGCTTTGGCATGGTGACTTGTACCATGTCTCCCCTTTCCAGGTTTACCACACATCTACTTCCTGTTTACAGTGTGACTTAGAATTTTTCATGTTTGCCGTCCGTTCACACTTTCGTAACAGTTATCTCAGCTTCTACTGGAAGAAATGACTTTATATTTGATATATGGCTTTGACATGGTGACTTGTACCGTGTCTCCCCTTTCCAGGTTTACCGCACATCTACTCCCTGTTTGCCGTGCGACTTACAAATGAACGAGTGGGGGTATTCTTAGCACGACATAGCGTGCAACATCTTGTTAGATATTGCAATCTTGTGGTAAAGTTGATCAGGATCTGAAAGAAAAAGGTTTTAAATGAATACATCTTCCTTATGAGTTTAATTTAAATGTTAAAAATATCCTGAAAGTTTAATATTCTATATTTCCTTACTTTGGAATGATCTAAAATTTCACAAACATATATGTATACATTGTATATAGTAGTTTAGGCAGATTGTGAAAACGGTGCTTATATAATAGTCACCCCCCCTCTGATAAAGTACTCCCACAACAAAAGGCCACCCCTGTTATCAGGCCTGTGAAAACGTTGCTTATATAATAGTCCCCCTTCTGATAAGGCCACTCCCATAACAAAAGGCCAACCCTGTTATCAGGCCTGTGAAAATGTTGCTTATATAATAGTCCCCCCTCTGATAAAGTATCCCCACAACAAAAGGCCACTCCTGTTATCAGGCCTGTGAAAACGTTGTTTATATAATAGTCCCCCCTCTGATAAGGCCACTCCCACAACAAAAGGCCACCCCTGTTATCAGGCCTGTGAAAACGTTGCTTATATAATAGTCCCCCCTCTGATAAAGTATCCCCACAACAAAACGCCACCCCTGTTGTTAGGCCAGATTTCTGATGCACTGAGATTTTTACAAATAAAATTATATATATTAGTAAAATGAGATATTTGGGCATTCTTTTTATTATTTATAGAAATTTTAAAATTCTATAAGACTTTGATTTAAACATGTTTTGTTTGTAGATCTTTGTTTGTCTTTTAGGGCATTGTAATGTCTGTACGTCTTTGCTTTACGGCTTCTGATTGTATCTTAAATATGTATGATGTCTCATGTTTTATGTCAAATTAATTGCAATTTTCATTTCTTTGTGAAGAATTTTTTAATTTCCGGTGAATTGTGATTTCGACTAAGTTTTTCTTTCGTAATTTGTCATCACCATGGTTGTCAAAAGAATTAATTTTCAGGTGAATCGTGGAACTCATGACATGTGAGTTTCTTATTATTATTTTTTTAGCAAATTGTACATGCTAACTTAACATGCCATTAGTTGAATATTTAAATTTATTATATAGATAGGTGTGAATTACGGGGATATATCCGTGAAATAAATTCCGGTATTTCACATGTGAAATATCATTTTTTTCCCGCCCGAACTACTTTTGCAAAACTATAAGTGGTGGTTACGTCCCTTGTTGTGCAACGGTGAATTTACACATACGATTGTAAGCTGAAAAAATTCCGCGAAATGTTATTGATGATTTTGGCACATAACCAAGATGACGTCATTGACGTCATATGAAGACTTCCAGTTTGAAATGTAAAGATTAGACGCTATTTGGCTTCGTATACGCTTCAATTGTGATTTAATTTAACTAAAATAAGCTTTCAAGGTAAGCATTTTAATTATTTTTGTACATTGTTGTAAATATGAAAAATAGGATTTCACATTTTCAAGATGGCAGATCCTTCCAACTGAACCCTGTAGTATCATTGCTCGTAGATTCACACGCGTGCAATCAAATATACAAATAAAAAAAAAAAATATATAAGAAATTTTGAAAGTCTATATAATAAACAGTATAACTAAATCATACATTTTGAATATCAAAATAAGACCACTCGTGACCGAAAACGCATTAACGATTAAACTCGTGGACGGAACAAGTTCCGCCCACTCGTTTAATCCTTATGCGTACTTCGGTCACTCGTGGTCTTATTTTGATATTCAAAATCTACGATTAGTTATACTATATATAACATTACATGTATTCTTTTTTCATATGACAGTTTATTTAAAAGTGAATTGAAACTTGTCGCAACTGATAAACCTTGTGACCCAACTTATGATTAAATATGCATTTGTCATAAATAGAATTGAGAACTAAATTTGATTATCAATTCACACAGAAACTGCTTTGTCATAGATTTGATTTAGACACAATTGTTTTCATAACATTAATAATATCTTTTGGATTTTTGGGAATTATCTCTTTTGCAAAATGATGTTTATATAGTCAGGTTTTAGAGTTAGACAATATAGGTATGGTGTCTTTTTATATGAGATTTATTTGGATGAGGGTAAGAAACAGGGGTACTGCGAGTCCCCCTGTTTCGTGCCGAATACAAATAAATCTCATATAAAAAGACATCATACCTATATAGTTTTTATACTGCAATAAGTATATTTTTTCTCACTGTTTTCTATATAAAAAAAATAATTAAAATTTGTATTCCTCGTCATGGGCCCCATTTAAAAATGCTTTATACAGGACATTGTCCAGTATAAAGCAAAAGTTTCAAAAAGGGGCGTGTCCTAAATGCTTTATACAAGACATTGTCCAGTATAAAGCAAATTTATACGACCCCCTTTGTCAATGCTGTAAAGTTACCAATTGCAGTATAATAATAATTTTACTTTTTGGGTCAATGACATAGACAAAGCATATACAACATTTAAGGAAATAAAATTAATCATGCCTTAAGATCATAAAACATTCTGAGTACGATTTATGTCCTAGTACTCCAAAATTTAACATTTATTTAATACAGTGTTCTGCTGTTGTTTTATCTTTTTAATTAGTGTCAGAGTACAAACTCGTCTTAGAAGTTTTATGACTGAAAGAATCAGCTTGTAGAAGTAGGTGTCTCACATAGAAATTGTTTTTTACTATTGTATTTCAATCAATGTTATTTTATTATTAAGAATTTAATTAATTAGTTTAAAATTGTTTTCTTTATACCATTCTTTTTTGTTGCATTTCTACCAGAACTGGCATATAGGGATCATTATGTGTCATCTTGTGTCCTCTTTTGCCAGACATATGGATCAATATGTGTCATCTTTTGTCCTTTAAGTGGCACATATGGATAATTATGTGTCATCTTATGTCCTTTAAGTGGCACATATGGATCATTATGTGTCATCGTACAGAATGTCCTTTAAATGGCACATATGGATCGTTATGTGTCATCTTGTGTACTCTAAATGACACATTTGGATCATTATGTGTCATCCTGTGTCATCTAAATAACACATGGATCACTATGTGTCATCTTTAACACCTATATTGTTGCTACATTGTCATATTAGTGGTAGTTGGCAAATCATCATGGCCCATTTGACAGCCTTTAACCAACTTTTATCACATTCCTTCTCAAAAGTCTACTTATGTTAAAACCTACTGCAGTGAAACCTGTCTAAACCAAGATTCTTCAGGATCAACTTTTGTGTTCAGAATAGACAGGTTTGTACAGGTTAAGATTAGCACAGATTTCCTACATTTGAACCTTATTTGTAGTTCAGTTTATACAGGATTTTGTTTTATCCTGCAATCAGTTTATTTGCTGTACAAATATGCTATACGAATAAATTTTTGCTTTATTCGTACTGGACGAATAAACTTTTCGTACTATACGAATAAACTTTTCAGCCTACGAATAAACTTTCCTGGTACCCTGTAGCTATGTACAGCGGAGGGTGCAGACAAGTATGAAACTAGTACTAATGTAACGCGGACCACGAAGAAGACACCCTTGACAACATATATGAAAGGCAAGGAATGACGCTTGTTTCTGTTTAAATCTGGCAAGTTATCCGACTTTTTTGACATTGCAGGATAAACACAAAATACGTACATTGTCGTTAAATATAAAATTCATTTGTACTCGCTGCGAAACAGGCCTGAAAAGCTCGCCAAAGGCTCACTATTCTGCCTGTTTCTAAAGCTCGTACAAATAAATGTTATATTTACAGACGATGTACGTATATTGTATATTTATAGGTTTAGACAGGTTTCATTGTACATGTATATATTTTCATTAAGATTTTTATTGTTAAGGTTTTTACATAGCCATCCAAGCTGAGAAGAGTTTGAAGATACCAAAGGGGTAATCAGAAACCTGTTGTTTTCCTGACATCGGAGTACAGATGACACACATGTCTTATCCTGTCATTGGAGGACAGACGACACACATGTCTTTCCTTGTCATTGGAGGACAGTAGACAATAGTCTCATAACTTGTTTTCATTTATTTTTTATCACAAATGTAAATTTTTTATTCACTAGTTAATTCTTCATACATTTAATGTTTTATTAAGATTTATTTTTCATCATGTACATTACTGTACACATGGCTGATAGTTGAATATATGTATATAATTATGTTCATGGATTTCAAAGTAGCATGGTCTATCTTCATCTTCGCTAGCCAAGGGTTACGATCTGCTCCTTTTCTCTCTACCCTTGACAGATTAAGTCGGAATTTCGGGTCCTCACGGTTTATTTTCTATTCGATGCAGCAGTGGGTGGCTGCATCCAATCAAAATACGTCTAACAAAAGATCACACAACGATCACATGTAGAGAAAGCAAATGTAAACAATGGCGACATGTGGAGAAAACTGTAGACTTTGTCATGAATCTTTGCCGCCCAAACACAGAAGAACGATATTTACAGAAACTTTTAAAGTATTTGCTCAATTAACTGAAGTCTTAGGCTACATCCCTTCGAACAGGTAATAGTACAGCCGTTCTCATTGGTTGATAATGATGTAATGCAAATGGGCTGAACTTCATAAATCCGCTAGAGGGCGATACACTGGAATTACAAAATTCTGATTTAATCTGCCAAGGATGGAGAGGAGAGGATCGCAACCCTTGGCTAGCGAAGATGGGTCTATCTTCTGTGCTAATTTTTGCATGTCACAGTCCTCGAAATGAAAATTTGAATTTACTGGTCCGAATCAAATTCTTGAATTTATTGTTATATAATTTTAAATCAAAACTGAAAAAATTACTGGTCTGAACAAAGTTTTACTGGTCTTTAGTTGGAGGAGCGGTGCTCATCGTGAGGACTGATGTCAAATTTGTAGGTCTGTGGATGGCCGAATGGTTAAGATCTTTGACTTATGACCACAAGCCTAACATGGGTTTCAAGTCCCAATCCCTAGCTTAAGTGTTATTGTTTCCATACTCCAATCTAAGACATGGGTTTCACAGATAATTTCATTTTAATTGCACCAACCTCAATTAAATTTAAGTCTCAATTAAACCTTCAAGTGAACATTAATTCATGTGTATTTCATTTGACACTTAAATTTAACTGAGATTTGTGCAACCCAGTCCAGGATTTTTCTCCCTCATTAAGTAGTTTAGATAAAACTGAAAAAATGCTGAAATTGATGATCAACACCATACCCTACCACCCTCTCACATGAATATATTATTATCTTGCAAGTTAAATTACATAGATTGCCAAAATTAAACTTCATGTAATTTAATATTAATTATAGTAAATTAAGAATGACAGCTTACATATATTTGTATTTGCAAATAAGCCTGCCAAAATTTTTGCTGGTAAATAAATGAACAATGTAAACAGATTTTGGCTGGGATATCCGTTATTTTATTGGTAAGTTGGACATTTTTTCTTTGATCTCGCAGAGTGATATTGTCAGTATCAACAAAATGACTTTGATACTGAAAAATATCAGTCAGTGTGACATCAGATACATTATGAAGTTGCCGATAAATACTATGTCAGTTTTGAAGGTCTTGACGTACTTTATCACTAGTATCCTATTTAGTTTTTATCAGACTCGATGTGATACTAACAATAATGTCTGTCTCGATCTTCAGAACTGTCAATATTCTAAATATATTGGGATATATGTAAAGATTTATGTTGTTTTATGAATGATAATACATCGTTCTGATATAGCTGAAATACTGCTAAAGTTGGTGTTAAACAACAATAAATCAATCAATTGAGGTGTGTAATTAGCAAAATCAGTCCATATTTTTTTTTGTATCCGTTAGAAACAAATACATGAAAAAGGAATTTTTGAAGTAGAACATAGACTAAGCAACTTTGATTACAATGATGTATAGAATATTAAATTTTGAATAAAATTTGAAAATAATTCTGTTGTTTGTGGTTATATCTGTCCAATGTCGGTCACAATTGTTTGGTAATTGGATTAATATTCTACCTAGGTTAGGTTTTAGCGTTTTGGTGTTTGCCACTTTAAACAATATTTCAGTTATATCGTGGTGGTCAGTTTTGTTGGTGGAGGAAAACGAAAAAAAACCACTGACCTGCCGCTAGTCACTGACAAACTTGATTACATATCAATGAGTGAGATTCAAATTCAACGCTAGTGGTGATAGGCATCGATTGCATAGGTAGTTGTAAATCCAAGTACCATACGATTTCGACCACAACAGCCCCGTTTATCTACCTAGGCAATTAGTACATAGCACCACTAATGTTGTCAGCTTATGGCGAGGTGTAATTGATGTAGTATTGTGACAAAATTTAACAATGACATGCATCAGGTCATTGTTCTATTCTGGGTACTCTGGTTTCCTCCAATGATAAATTACCTCTCTGATATACTATTGAAATGGGGGGGAGGGGGAGTGTTTAACACTTGCAAGCTAAATAACAGTTTTGTTTAAAGTAAAAATGTTTTCTGAATTCACTTGGTGTTATATGATCTTCTTTCATAATTGTGTTCTAAAAAGAAATTAATTTTTTTATGGTCAACTAGATACAATGAAACCTGTGTTAATGAAAGTCATCGGGGACCAACTGATGTGTAGACAGGTGGTCATTTTATACATGTTAAGTTACAAAACATTTCCTACATTTTGACAATTTAATGTTGGGTGTATACACAATTCCGGTTTATTCAGGGGTTTTCACTGTATCAACAAAATGAACAATCACCTCTCACCACAAACCATTGACCTCCTTCAATGAACGTAGAACTCCAACATTTAATCCATAGTGATTATTACAACATGCTTGAGGCTAAGCATTGACTAGAATCACTTCCTTTTCCCTCGGAGAGTTTTATACTTTTTAATTCTTAGATCCAGTCATTTCAGCACAGTCTGTCTTATAGACAGAGTAACATCCCTCAAAGTTAGGGTTTATTTGGTTCAAATATATTACACATACTGTCATAAAACACACATGCACACTCCAAACACATTTTTTACATTTTTCATGTCTTATCACTAGTTTGTAACTGGAGCAACACAACGGTTGTCACTAGTGGAGCAGGAACTGCCTACCCATCCGGATCCCCTGAGTTCTCCCCTGGTTTTTAGTAGGGTTCATGTTTTCTATGCAGTGTTTAGTAGATTGTTGTTTGTCCTTTTTTCGTTTGGCCATTATGTTGTCTCTCCTCAGATTTACAGATTCTGATTACCCCTTTGACATCTTCAAACTCTTCTTACCCTCTGTACTGGATACATTAATATCATCTCTGACATTTCTGAGCCACATTGAAACAAACTTTGCTGTGATGTTCTTTTGGTGGACCCCATCAGAATTTCTAACGTGTGGTGCTAATCCAGAATTNCACCCCCCCCCCCCCATAATACAATTTGATAACTGAGCCTCAAATGTCTATAATTTTTTATTGCGGACTACGAAAAGGATTGCATGTAATATGGTATAAATGATCCTGGGTAGTTCTTAACAAATTGTGCGATTTTGTGCCAATCTGAAATCCAAGATGGCCTATGATGGGACATAAATTTATTTGGAAAATATTGTAAATAATTTTTCTCAGAAACAACAAACTTGATTTAATTCAGTACATGAATAATCAATGGGTAGTCTTTTACATTCTTAAAATTCTATTTGTAGATGCATATTTTCTATTAATATTAAAAGCAATTTAGGTGTACAGACAAGCCTTTTAATTTGATTTGTTTTATTGTGTTTAACACCACTTTCAGCAATAGTTCAGCTACATCATGGCGACCAGTTTTAGTGGTGGAAGAAACCAGAGTCCCCGGAGAGAACCATCGAACATTGGCAAGCAACTGGTAAACTTTATCACTTGTGGAACAAGCCTTTTAAAAAAAGAAGACCTTCAGATGATAAACTGAGGCTATTTATAGATTAGTGATGTAAAAAATATAGGGCTTTTCTGGTATGTCGTCAGAAATTAAGACCCTTATTATAAAAATCACTGCCTGTACTATCAGCCAAACCGCATCGGTGATGTAATGGTTAGCATGCATGGTCACCTTAAGGTACGATGGATCCTGGGTTCTAGTCCCTGTCGGGTCAAACCAAGATTATTAAATTGGTATTTCCTGCTTTTCCACTAAGTATACAGCAGTAAGGAGTAAGAGCAAAGGCTGTTTGGCTCGGAATTAGGATAATGTGTCCGAGTAGGGCGACATATCAATCAATCAATGTTCTGGTGTAGCCCCTCTAAAACGAAACGGTATCCTTGTAACAGACACAGTAGAAGCTGATATCTTAAACAACCAATTCCAGTCTGTATTTACAAATGAAACAGACACAGATATCTCAGACAAAGGTCACATTCCTCACTCTAAAATGCCACAAATAAACATATCATCAGCTGGAGTACCAAAACGTCTATGCAATCTAAATCCACACAAAGCATGCGGATCAGACAATATACATGGGAGAGTATTAAAAGAATTAAACGAACAAGTTGCACCAATTTTAACATCCTTTTTTTTTTTTTTTCAAAATTACTAAAATCAGGAGAAATACCCAATGACTGGAAACATGCAAATGTAGCACCAGCATTTAAAAAAGGTGAACATTATAAAGTAGTAAATCACCGCCCTATATCCCTCACATGCATCGATTGTAAAATTATGGAGCATATCATAACCAGTAATATCATGACATACCTAGAAAACAACAACATTCTTTTTGATCTTCAACATGGCTTCAGAAAATCTAGATCATGCGAATCACAACTTTTACAATTTATTCAGGAACTTGCCAAAAATAACAATAAGAACATAAAGACTGATTTGATCCTCATGGACTTTGCTAAAGCATTTGATAAGGTACCACACCGTCGCCTTCTTTATAAACTCAAACATTATGGCATACAAGAAAACACCCTACTCTGGATCCAAACCTTTCTGTCAGACCGCACCCAAACAGTTGTTGTAAATGGAATATCTTCCAATACATTACCAGTTACATCAGGTGTTCCTCCATGGTACTGTACTGGGACCTATCTTATTTCTCATTTACATACACGATTTTCCAGAATACCTATCACACAGTAAATTAAGACTTTTTGTAGACGACAGCATCATTTACAGAGATATTAAAACACAAGATGACTGCCTTAAACTCCAACAAGACTAGGATTCAGCAGCACGATGGGAGGCAGATTGGCTTATGACCTTCCATCCAGAAAAAATGCACCAAACTCACAATTTCCCCCAAAAAACAACCAATCCAGCATAATTATATTCTCCACAACCACATCCTAGAATCAGTAACATCTGCAAAATAGTACCTTGGCATCACTTTACAATCAAACTTAAAATGGAACCTACATTATGACAACATCATTTCAAATGGAAACAAATCCCTTGGATTCTTGAAACGAAATCTAAAAGTTTCAAACACAGACATTAAATCTAGAGCTTACCAAGTAGTAAGACCAGAGCTTAAGTAAAGTTGCTGTGTATGGGATCCACATACCAACAAAAGAAAATATAAATGGTGCAGCGGCGAGCAGCTCGCTACACTATGAACAATTACCACAACACTGGTAGTGTCAATACAATGATCGACACTCTAGGATGGCCAACACTAGCCGAGCGCCGCCTTAAAACACGACTCATCATGTTTTACAAAACTACACACTGCCTCATTGCTATTCCAACAGACATCTTAGTGCTATCAGACAACAGGTTAAGAAAACATTATTCACAATCCTACCAACACATACAAACATCTAAAGATACATATAAATGATCATTTTTCCCTCATACAATTATACAATGGAACATGTCACCTGTAATGCCACCGCAACATACAGTTCAATCAACCACAATAGACAAATTTAGAGAATAGTTAACACCCACTGTTCTCTATCCACTACTGTAAGCCAATGATTTCAATGTACATAGTTTAACTAAAATTTTGTAAGAAAAAATAAATAAAAATAAACAATTTGTAAATAATTCAATGACTCAAGTGTAATATACACAATTGTATATATTCTTAAAGGGGCATTATCCGCCAAAATCGTAAATTTTTGTTACCCATAAAAACTATCAGATATGATTGATGCCTTAACAAAACGTCTTTCTGTAACTTATAAATGTCATGAAATGTACGCGCATCGGGAAAAAAAGGTACAACTGCTCGTGTTTTGAGATCGATCAAGAAATGGACGCCATCTTATTAATGATTGGCACTGCTTACGGAGTTTTCCGAATTGTCATTAAATCAGTACAACAATAAACTTATTTCTTATTTTCTGTGAATCTGCTTTTAGTCGGCGTTAATTACGGACAAAGAACCATGCAAGTTTGCAGTTAATAAGGAACAAAATACAAATTATTCGTTTTTACCTGTCACTAGTCAGGTCAGATGCATCCGGAGAAAGCGAGGTCAAATTATTTGCTTGCAAGGCAATAATAAATCGATGGTAATTTTGGTACGATAAGCTGTTAAATGTGAAATATATACCTTTATTTCATCATTTTAAAGCTATTTACCAATTTCCAAAACATATATTTTTTTGGTCAAAAACGTAATTTTTAGAATTAACATTATTTTTTGTTAAATAACAAGTGTTGCCTGAGGGCAAGTGTGGACACAGAAATGTGCTGTCCAAAAGGCAAGTGTGGATGTCAATATTTCATATTATTTAACTTAAAAAAAAAAAAAATCATGGACACAGAGGTCCTGGATTTTTTTTTAAATAAAAAACTGTTATGTTGCTGACATTAAGTTTCCGGAAATTGGGTTGTCGTATGTCCATATAATAACGTCAAATATACGTGATATCTATACTCGACGTAGCGATAATTTGTTGTTGACATTTTTCTATATTCAAATAATCCTAGATTATTATTTTTGTTTAAAGTCCGGTCCTGTGTTTTTATTTCAAACTCCTCTCATTTACAAAACCACTGATATTTGTTCAATTTTTAACGCTGATTTAAGCTTTAGTCGCAACAAATTTATATTTTTCTCTTTAAACTGTCGAAACATAACATTTATTTAACTGTAAAAT
>MJUT01007631.1:324407-343324 GCA_002080005.1 Gigantidas platifrons
GCGAAAAATGGATTAGTCTATTTAAAGTAGGGTCTTAGCCCTCTAATAAAAATAGTGTTCTATATTCGGTATAGCTTATTAGGATTAAACCATGCATAGGTTATAACATAACATGTTCAAAATATGTGCAAGAAGTGAAAAGAGTGTGTATTTTACATTAATCGATGGATTTCAGCAACTTATAACATCATTTTTCACCCCACTGAAACACATATGGGAAATTCCGAAATTCCAGCGTTTGAGGTGCCCAAAGGGTAAATTCTTGTAAACACCGGCCTCTTTCAATTAAATTTGAAAGATTTTTTGTCATTGCAACCCCGTTCACAGTTGCCCAACAGGTGTCCACAGGTCGTCCACGTGTCACAGTTTAGAATAATCCTTCAGGTAATCCTTCAGGACCTTACAGTACCCCGTGACCCACATTAGCACGACTCACCAATATTTTCTGAATAATGTTGTTTAAATACCCTCTCAAGGGAAGACGAAGCGGTTTTGCATACGATAATAGTAGGAGATCCGGGAACCAAGATTGTCTTGGCCAAGCCGGAGCTATAAGAATGGTCTTTCAACCATCCTCTCTTATCTTGTATAAAATCCTGTGGAGAAGACGAAATGGTGGGAAGATGTAATTGAACATCCCTGTCCAGGAGATGGTCATTGCATCCACTGCCCACGCTTTCTGGTCTGGGATTGGAGAGACAAATGTCTCCAGTTTGTGATTCAAACTAGTGGCAAACAGATCTATCAGAGTGATTGCTTGAAAACTTACTGGGTGTAACTCCCATTCCGTATTCACTGGAACACGGGAGCGAGATAACACATCCGCTATTAGGTTCTGATTGCCCGGGACATGTCTCACTGTCAACACTGTCTGGAGACTGTCGCATAGCAACACCATTTCTCTGCATAGAAGATATAGAGAAAAGGAGTGAGTTCCCCCCTGATTCTGAAGATAATCCACCACTGTCGTATTGTCTGTGGCTATCAACAGAGACTGTCTTTGAATCACTTCTTGAAAGTGTCTCAATGACAGTAGAACTGCCCTCATTTCCAGAAGATGTATGTGTTCTACTAAATGACAATCTTCCCACACTCCTGACATTGTTCTCCCTTCTAGGAAGGCACCCCATCCTGTTAGGGAGGCATCTGTGTAAAGAGTCAGTGTGGATTCTGGGGGGTTCAGAGGTACACCTATCAAAAGGTTGGACCTCTGTAACCACCACTGAAGATGAGGCAGTAGTCTGGGCAGAACAGGAATACAGGCCCTCCCACATTTGAGTAACTGGATGCCAGAACTCCCTCCGGTACCACTGAATTGGGCGTATATGTAGACGGCCAAGAGGAATAACATCCATAAGAGAAATCAGAAAACCTATCAGCTGTAAAAAATTAACGAGCTGGTACTGACGACACCTGAAAAAATTTGTTGAGTAGAAATTGTAGAGTAACAATTTTTTCCTCTGGGGGGAAAACTAGACCCAGATGTGTCCGATAATGTCCCCTAGAAAAATGAAGTCTTGGCTGGGAACTAACTCCGACTTCTTTCATGAAATTAGGAAACCCAGTTTGAGTAGTAAACCTATCACAAAATGGGTATGATCTCTCAGAAGAAATTGGGACATATTTTTCAACAGGGAATCGTCCAAATAGGAACGGATGAAAATTTACTGGCAGTGTAAATGTGCTACTACTGCCTGGAAAACTTAGGTAAATACTAGAGGGGCTGTAGATAGGCCAAAAGGCATCGCCTTGAAAGCGTATACCCTGTCTTCCCAAACAAATATCAGGAACTTGCGGAACTTGGGGGAAATAGGAATATGGAAATAGGCGTCTGTCAAATCGAGAGACGTTGTCCACATACCTAAACGAATTGAACCCCAGATAGATCTGTTGGTCTCCATCTTGAAATGTGGCACTATTAAATGCCGATTCAGGACGGAGAGGTCTATCACAGGTCTCATTTCCTCATTTTTATTTGGTACAAGAAAAAAGCGGGAATAGAAACATGGAGTAAGAGGAGGGTTCACTAATTCTACAGCACCTTTCTGCAGAAGAGTGTGAACCTCTTCTTGAAGCAAGAGATTCCTGTCTGGGTCACTCGTCACTGACATGTTCAGAGGAACTGAAGACAATGGAGGTCGACTCTGGAACTGAAGTTCCAGACCCCCGCAGTACTGAAAGAATCCACTTGTCTGAAGTGATCAGTTGCCACTGATTCAGAAAGTGGGTTAATCTGCCCCCCCCCACTGGAATATGAGGAAAAGGAGTTGGAAAAAACTCCTCTTCCTCCGGAGGCTGTACTGACGGAGGGGGTGGACCATAACTTACTATACTTTTTCCCCTGTACCACTTTGGCTTTTTTTACCTGTGGTAGAGGAGGAATTTTTAGTCGCTGATCTCTTGCGATACGCTTAAGGTTTTCCCGAGCCCTTCTTCATAGGGTCAGTTTCTGAATGGGACTGAGAAGTAGTGACTCTTCTCTGCCCATTAGAAACTTGGACATCAACCTTCACGGTCTGTGGTGTTTTACTAACTTCTTCTTTAAGTTTTCCCAATTGAAGACCAAATAACTTGTTTTTCACTAGAGGGGAAAACAACAGTCTCCTGAAGAGGCTCAGGAATGGGTGGTTTATCCAACATCTCTTGTCTCTTAGACAGGATAGTTTGATAAGGTACCCGTCAGAAGGAGTTGTGAAACACCAAGGCTTTGGTCCACCTGTAGAAGAAGAGACTTGAGTTCATCAAACTCATCTCCTTTGTCCTTAAGTAAAGAACCAGCAGCAGCCATAAAATGTTCTGCTGTACCAAGGACACTAGACATAAGTCCAAGATTGCTCTCTGACTTAGCCCAGGTGGACTGGTTTAAAACCAATCCCTCTACAGGTTTTGTCCCCAATAAGGCAGAGTATGTCTTATCACAGGACGGATACCCTGTCCCCAGAGAAGAATCGTGAATAGCGAAATCCTTGGATCTAATCTTTGAAGAGGGGAAAGCGACCGGACCAAAACCATTGTACTTATTCCCAGTACCCTTGCTAGAATGAAAACCTGAAATTGATTCATTCATGAAATCAAGGGCTGACTTAGTGTGTCCCGAATCTAGGAAGGACTTATACCCTTTGGGTTTGTCCTTCACCAAACCTGAGCACGACATAAAATCAAAGGAAGTAAGTACTTTCCGAGGTGGGGAAGACATGGGAACTTGAGAGAGTTCACGCCGAATGGTGTAAACTCTATGTCTGAGCGCTTCCCGATATCCAACCGCTGATGGATTCTCATCCTCTCCTTGAATGAATGATCCACCATCCAAAGATGGAAATGGACCACCCAAAGCACACGAAGGTTGGGGCCTTCTGCTAGAAACAGGAGAGCAAATTTCACCGTGGGATACAAAATTACCCTCCTTACTTCTAGGTGCCAGAGAAAATGTGTCTTTCCCCGTCGGAATTCATATTATCAACACCTTGACTGGCTTCGGCACTGATAATAGGGGAAATGTCTCTCTTCTCGAACAAAGAAAGACGGTTACCCAGTTCCAGGTATTGGGTCTTGGTAATAGCCTGGAACTGGTTAGCAGAATTTGTCAACGCCTTTATATCTTCACTAATTGAAGAGTCTACAGGAGTCCCTTGACCATACCTACCCGTATTAGGCCCATGTCAAAAAGGTAGCAAACTATACGGATCAAAAGAGGGCATAGTTTAATTTGATGGGTACAAATAATTTGTGTGCCACCTAGATCTATAAAATTCATTGCTCCTTATACCTGAAGGGACCATTGAGGAGCTATGAATAGAGGTATCAATAGGCCTGCTAAAGGTGTGCGTAGTCTTGGCCTGTGGACGAGTCAGCCTCAATTGAGACCCAGATAAATTATTGGGGCCAGTGAAGGAGTTAGGTCGATTGGAAACAGAAAGTGTAAAAACCTGTCTGGAACCATCCACAATTTCATCTATTGCCGCAGCAACATATATTGGAGGTGGTAGCTGACCGCCAGGGAGAAAAACCAAGTCCTTGCTCTTCTCTTTTTTATAGAAGTATTATACACAGGTAATACAAGATACTCATTGATAATTATTATGGAAAATAAACTCTTTTGTTTCACAAATGTAGAAAAAATGTTAAAATTTTCCCTCCAAAATCACGTCACACGTGCTGCATGCAGTAGTGGAACCGGAAAAGTGATGAAGGAATAGGGTGCCCTTGCGCCAAGTTAGGGTAGAGGTCATCAGTTTTTTGTTTATTTCCGGTTCATGTCAGCTGCTAGTGGATGCTATCTAAATTTTATTATGGTAGCGTATTTATTGTTATAAAATCGTAGCTAATGCAGCTTTAAATCAATTATCACGCATGCGCACTAGCAAGTAATTTTCAGTTATGAAGCTTTGCTGTATATTAAAGAAGAAGAAGGGAGCTCATTTACAAGTACATGTAATACAAATATATTGTTTCCTTCGCCCATATTTCTGAATGTGATTTGAATAATCCAAATTATATTACAATCCAAATTAATTTAAAAAAGAGGAGATCCAAGATGCATTTAATTTTAATTGGATTGATTTCAATCGGGAGAGGGGCCGTCATGATCGTATTGTAGTTGGAATTATCACTTCCTATGCAACCAGTACCTATCACCACTAACGTTGTGAGTTCGAATACTGTTCAGGCGAGGTAGACTCTAAAGTTTGTCAGTGACTTGCGACAAGTTGGTGGTTTCCTCTACCAATAAAACTGATCGCCATGGTATAATTGAAATATTGTTTAAAGTGGCATTAAACACCATACAACCTAACTCAATCGAGAGCAAAATTATTGATTAGAGTTATTTCCCTTTATACTAATGGATACATAACATCTTTTAAATGCTGACAGATGTCTGATGTAATAAGTAGATGTTTAAGATGTAGAAGTTTTTATGAAGACAATATTCATTAAAGACCAACTTGAAACTCTAAGTATGGATGGAAAACAGATTAATAGTAATTGGTTTGTGTCTTATTAAAATTGTATTAAGTTCCACATACATGTTTGTATTTATCTTTCTAGTTGCCGTTTTTGCCGTTTTCTCCTGGAAACTTTGAAAAATGAGGATATCTTCCACAAATATGAGTGGGGTTCAGAATCTAGTCGAATGAAGAAATCTTCTTTTTTTTTCTTCACTTAATCACAGTCCAAATAGTGAACATTTGCTGGCAATAATCGCATTTTTTTCACCCCGATATCTTCAGGAACAATCAACATAATTGTAACATATCTCCTTCCTGGATAAAGGGATGGTTGTGGTGGTGATCGTATGGTAGGTGGATTCACAACTATCTATGCAATCAGTGCTTATCACCACTGATGTTGTGAGTTCGAAACCCGTTTAGGCGAGGTGCACACTATATAACATTATGTGATAAAGATTGTCAGTAACTTGCAACAGGTCGGTGGTTTTCTCAGGGTACTCCTATTTCCTCCATCAATAAAACTGACCGCCACGATATGACAGAAATATTGTTGAAAGCGGCGTTGAACACAACTCCCCCTTTTCCGAATAAAAGGCCATAAAACTAGTTAAACCCACCAGTTGTTAGTGCCTGTACAAAACCAGAATAATGAGCTGTCATGTATATGTGTGTTGCTGGTATCGATGTTGCCTCTTTTTTCGTCACGCTTCCGATAAGATTATGGTTGATTGATTGATTGATTTTTGGTGTTTTAACGCCACTTTCACCAATATTTCAGCTATAGATTAGATTTTGGAAGTGTACATGTTTTGACGATACTTTTTGTTATTTTTTTTTTTTATTGTACTTACATTTCGTTTCCATGACAATAAATACTATTGTAGTAATAACAACAAACAACAACTTTAATAAAAAAGTAATATACAAAACATTTTCATTATTAATATAACAATTAAATATCATAAAAACATATTTACACATTGCAATAAATAAGGATCACAGCAACAGTTAGATATTCTAATTTCTATTTATAGTAACTTGTGCAAGAGAACAAATACTACTAATGTATAATCCTGCAGGTTTTTTTTATATTTAACAATAATACTGAATTTTGATTGGTCAAGCTTAGATTTAGTTAGTGAAGAAAAATGAGTTGAATTCACATTTCTTTTAAGTCGTCGGTGATGCTCGACCAACCATAACAGTTTTAGAAGAGGTGGGGAGGGTGGTTGATCTTGAATTTTGTTATTAGAGACTATTATCTTATTGTCCTTCTATTTCATTAATGAACTTGACACATTGGAATTCTTATTATCAAAATCTAATTACTACAATACACATCAGTGAATCCAAGCACAACAACTTCATACACAAAGTTACATCCAATGGTGACATCTTTTGGTAACACCCAGTTGCGACATCATTAGGTAACATCCACTGGTGGTATCTTGAAGTAGCACCGGCGGCGACATCTTTAGGTAACACCCACTGGTGACATCTTTAGGTGACGCCTACTGGTGGCATCTGTAGGTCACACACAGTGGTGACACCTTTAGGTAACACCCGATAGTGCCATCATTAGGTAACACCCACTATTAGCTTATTGAAGTAACACCCGACGACGGCATCGTTAGATCACACATGGTGGCGGCATCTTTAGGTAACACACAATGGCGACATCTTGAAGTCACATCTTTACGTAACCCTCAGTGGCGACATCTTTGAGTAACATCCGGTGGCGACATCTTTGTGTAACACTCAGTGGTGATATGCTTAGGTAACACCAGATGGCGACATTTTTTTTGATTACACGCGGTGGTGACATCTTTCGGTTACACACGATGGTGACATCTTTCGGTCACACCCGGTGGCGACATCTTTCGTTTACGCGCGGTGGTGAAATCTAGGTAACACCCGGTGGCGATATATAAGCAACACTCAATGGCAACTGTTCTAGGTAATGCTTGGTGGTGACTTCTTAATTAGGTAACGCTCGGTGGTGATATCTTTAAGTAACGCTCGGTGGTGACATCTTTAGGTAGTACACCCGGTGGCAACATCTTTCGGTTACACCCGGCGGCGACATCTTTCGGTTACACCCGGTGGCGACATGTAAGTAACACCCGGTGGTGACATCTTTTAAATTATACGATATGATGCAACTAAATTCGAGTGAGTAGCTATTGTGATATGTTTTATTTCTGTCCATTTAGACTAAAACAATATTAAAATTCCGTTATCGAAAATTGCATTGTCCTCGTTAAAACATTGTAATGGACGTTTACCCATAATGCAATTGTATTTCTTTTTGAACTGTTTTTAGTTCCCTGCTGATGTTGGTTCTTCCATGTCGAGGCTAATTACTGGATTGGTTGCCTCGACATGGATGATGTCGATTGTCTTCGGCTCCCTTAAGATATGTTATTATCGGACTTCTATTTTAACCCACTGACAATAACGGGTATATCATTACCCCAAAAGGAATTTTCTAAAACACCCGACTTCGCTTGCTTCGGCTTCTGTAGCATTTCAGTAAATTTTGACAACTGTTCTGAAAGTATATTTCGATTTTTACTACTATGTGCAGTAATGTTCATATTTAAGTCGTGAAGTGCACCATCCAGTCTTGATTGTAATAATGCCAATGAGATAGAACTATTTGTTGGTGCAGGAGTTGAACTTAGATTTTGTGGCTGTTCTTCTACCATTGTTCGTGGTATGTCCCGCATATTGTAGAATTGTCTGTTTGCTCCATATTGGTCATATGAGTTGTAATTGTTCGGCGTAACACTATAGTCATAATTATTTGTCCGTGCAAGCAATTGTAAGGTGCGCATGATCAAATTCCTAAATGACGTCAGATCCAGGGTATCTGCTGACATAGTTGGCGACTGTAATGAGTTGAGTCGTTGATGATCAGGTAGAGTAATAGAATTCCCGCCATTATTTGTAACGTCTGCTCGTACACCTGAATGCGGTATTCCACGCATTGTGGTCTGGTGTTGGTTATGATGCCCAGGATGAAATCCCTTTGGTTGTTGAGTGTTAAATGGCCCATGTGAACGAGAACCAAGTGCATTTGGCACTGCAAAGACTCTAAACTCATTCTGAGCATTTGCAGGATTTCTAGATATTCTACTGGCATGATTAAAGTTATTATTTACTTGAGAAGCGGAAAACACCGGATGTATTCCTCGAGTTGGAGCATGCCTCGAAAAACCCGTAGCTTGCAGTCCTGTTGGCATTCTACGAGCAGAGAATGTATTCGGTAGAACACGTTGCATGTGCTGTGTGACAGGAATGGACATAATCTTTGCTTTCGATCTACCGGGATTAAATCCCGAGAGACTGAATGTTTTCAATCCGTATTGTTTACAGGATTCACAACAAAATTGACGATAGTAACTGTCCACACACTTCGACGGATCAGAAGCAACTAAATGTGCACAAGAATAATATGCAGCGAAAGATCTCAGCGAATCTCCATGGACACATTTTTCTGAAAAAGAAAGCAATTCACTTGATAAAATATAAATCGAAGTATAAAAGAACATTTTAAAGGTCAAGAACGGTATTAAGAGGACAAGTTGACATATTTGTCCAACTTCAAGATATACTTATCGCGTGTTAAAGACTGCTTTATTTCAATATCGTCAGTGATATGCGGCAGGTTGTGGTTTTCTTAGGATACTCCGGTTGCCTCCACCAATAAAACCGACCGACATGATATAAATAAAATATTGCTGAAGACGATGTTAAACATCATAGCCCTAACTCTATGTGAATATCAATTTTCCCATTGTGAATTTTACATTTATATGTAGCAATTTTCCTGCAGCGCCTGCATATGGAGTATATATCACTCAGTTTATACAATATAACAGAGCGTGTGTTTCCTATCATTATTTTATTGAGAGAGAGTTGCTGGTAAGAAGAAAGTTGCTGGACAAAGGGGTCCTAGTGGTAATATTGAAGATTGAAGTTGAATACGTTATTTGTACTACGTTCGAAAGTTTTGGGTTCGCAATCATGACTTGGTTGATGAGTTTGTTGTATTCAAAATGGATTTATTAGTTTTCAAAATCTAATCATATATAAGCTCAATATCTATATCTGTTTGATCAATTTGAGGTCATTTCCAAAAACAATTTGAATTAAAACAGATATTAGAGGCAGTGTTTACTCCCCAATTTAATAGAGACCAAATCACATTACAAGAAACAAAAATAGAATATAACAAACAGGTCTACCCTCCCGATAACATGAAATAACAGATAGAAATGTTGTCTTACCTTCTTTAGAAGGGGCGACTTGTTCGTAAACACATTCACCATCGATACACCACTGTAATACATAACAATAAATCTACATTTAAGAAAAATTATAATAGTGTGTTTTATTAGATTAACATTTTCAGCGGCTTTGTTTAATTTATAGGGAACAGGACAAAAGTCTCCCTGACATAAGTCTCCGGACAAAAGCCCCCTGACAAAAACCCCCACATAATGAAATAATCATACAATCTTATTACATTTGTTATATTGATGGTAATATTAAAGATATCTTAAAGATCAAAACTCATCCCTAAAACAAAAAAGGAGGAGTGGCCCGTGTGGGAATTAACACTAAAAAAATAAAATACTTTAAAAACATATATGTGGTGTAATGGTTAGCGTGCTCGCCTCGAGTGTGGTAGATCGTGAGTTCGAGACTGGATCGGGTCAAACCAAAGACTTTGAAATATATTCTGTCTCTGTCAATAGTAAAAGATACATTTTCATATAGTGAAAATGTATAAAGATAAGGATTTGGTATACGTGGTGTACAATGTCAAAAATATTTTTTGTGAATGTGTGACGTAAAAATGCTTTTGACATTTACAGTCGTAATTAAAATACTTCAAAGGACTCATAGTTGATGGTGATGGTTCACGAGATATATTAGATACTGAGTTTGGTACTGTTTGACTGCTATTTTGCCTGTTTTTTTCCAGTATTGTTGTAAATGCTGTTTTAGTGACAACGGGAACCTTTGAACCGTAATGGAAGCGAGAGGTTGGCGCCGTAAAATCTGATTCAATCCACCATTTCTTTAGAAATGCCTGTACCAAGTCAGGACCATTGCGGTTTTCCAGTTTCCCGGTTGTTGACTGATTTTGTCTGTTTATTGATTTATGAGTTTTGAATTTCCCTTTGGAAGATTGCTCTGTGTTCGGTAATTTTGTTATTACCCTTATTGGTATTTGTTGCCTCTCCACTAAGTACGCAGCGTTAGACTGGTTGTCTAGGAATCAAGATAATGTCTCCTAGTGGGGCGATATGTCTATCCGCGGACTGTTGTTTCACTAAGCTATCACTATAAAACATTCAACTAAGCGTGTTGGTCTAGTACAAAGCGGACCCCATCATCATCTCATGGAAAATTAACTTGTTCTCGACATGATATAGCTGAAAAATTGTTGAGTTGGCGTTAAGCAACAGTCAATCGCTCACTATAAGATACCAATATCAATGTATATTTCTCTATCTGAACTGTTTCTGTCTGGTGCCACCAAATATTTTCAAAACTTGAAAACCAAGTTTAAATTCTAAACTTTGAAGAGTAAGAAAAAAGTGGAAATGTCCAACCTACAGTTAAACCGAAGTCAAGACTATCTGATTTCGTGCGTCCTTGGTTACAAATTATTTGGCTTCCAATAGTTTGACTGTGAGAGAACATATGATGAAAGATACTCCAGAAACCTATCTTGTACACTACATTATATATGTATGTTTTCATTTTTACTTATAAACGTTGATTTATGTTGGTCTTTCCTTGATCTGGAATTACATAGTACCGACAGATTGCTCATAGTAAGCGGTTATTGTAGGAAGATAATTGTTTAATAAAGAATTAGTTGTACCTTCTTATTTCCACATGAGGTCCCTCTTGCAGCGTTGTATAGGTTGTAGCTAGTAGCTGTTTTGTTACTTTTACACGCCATATGAGTACATATATCTTTAAAGGAACCAAGATTTCCACCCTAAAACATAGAATTTCAAGATTATTATTCTAAACATTATTACTTTGGTGCTGTAATAATATAATGAAATTCTGCAAAAAAAACAAAAAACAAAAAAAAATATATATATATCTTTCAGTATACAACTTGTGTAATAGTAATCAATTTATTGAACTAGCACTGCAACGTTGATCTACGCAAACGTGGATCACCAGATACTGTCAGTACATATTAATATGGGGACAAATATTGGTTGAATTCATTATTTCGTGTTGCGATACTAATTTAATCACGCCACTGTTGATTAAAGTTTCTGTACCAAACTAAGTAAGAGAGCGGTCATGTGTATGTGTGTTAAGAGTATTTTACCTCTGATTCAAGGCTATTTCGATTATATTTTGGAACTGTCCCGACAATGTGATATTTCTTTGCTTTGTAATTGTTTTACAAATATAATAAGTAGAAAAAAAACCAGTTGTTACTTCAATTTTGTCGTTTGCCTAATTTGGTATTAAGCCTGGGAGCCTAGTCCCCTTCGTCTACTAGAAACTCAATCGTAGTCGCTGTCTGCATTGGTGAATCGTAACTGTTCCATAACGTATAGTGTTCGATTGTGAATAAGTATGCTAGTTTCAAACATTAACATGTGTTAATTTCTCTCATCTCATCGATTGGAATTTGAAGCTGTTCCGACAGTGTGGTAGTTTTTGGTTTTCATTTAATTAAATGTTCATCATGGTCAAACATTTTATATAGTATATACGCATAAAAAGAAGATATTTACCCATCCATAGTATGATTTTTCTCCAAGCTTCATTTGGCATTGTGTATTGGCATTAAACACTTGTCCAGTAGAAACACTTGTTAATTTGGCGAACTCCCGTGGATCGTAATAGGACTTTCGAATCGACAGACAGTTGTATCCTTGGTTACTCCTTAATGTAAAAAAAGGGAAAATAATTTAATTCAATTGATAGTACAAACAGAATAACATATGGCAAAAAAAAAAAATAGTTCGCATTCCCAGTGATTAAAAACGTAGGTATCACATGCAATGCACACGAGGCGGTTCTTGAATAACCTACATCAGGTACGCTCAATATCGAAAGGTTAGAAAGCCAAATAATTTAAAGTTTTGGGAGCAATAAATCCAAAGAGCCTGAATACTAGATACCAACTAACATTATCAATTTTCTTTATGAAATACATTCTTTCATTCTTAAATTGGTATTGAAATAAAGAAAAAAAAGTAGGAAGGAGGACGGATAATCCAATGGTTGAAAGAAAAAAGGTCAAAAGGACAAACAATTGTTTACAAAACACTAAGCAGAAAACTGAAGATCTAGCAACACAAACTCCAATATAACCGGGGATGAACTCAGGTACGCCGGTAGGGTGGACGATGTGTGCTTCACTAGTTTCCCGGACGATTTACTGCTTAGATTCAATTTGTAGGTAAGAAAGTCTGTCCAAAATAGCAGCTTTACACAGTTTCTATGATAATGATCGAATTAATTTGTCTTTAAAGGCTTACTTACAAGGTTTGCAATCGGTCCAAGAAGTAACTCTTAGAACATTCTGAGAATCTGAAGGGGTTAAGTCTTGTATGTAGAGTAACATCTCCACCAATGGATGTCATTATATATTTATCATGTGGTGTACATATGTTTCTATCTCCGTCATGTCTAGCTCCCAAACTGAAAAAAGATAACGATTTTCAAATTAATCATGAAAAAAAAGAGCCCCCACTTATGATACAATAATAAAAATAAAAAGTAGATATCTAATATTTTGTGCACGCGATGCGTTTCTGGAATAACCTTCATTTTGTATGCTCATTGTAACGTACACCATTAAAGAGATAAGTCTTAATTGTACTCATTGAATAATTGAAAGAGATAATGTGGTGTTTGAAAAAAAAGGAGGACGATAGTGAAATTAAGCCATGAAGATAAATATCACCATAAACATGGCAAAATATTTTACGCTTAAGAAATAACACATAAGAGGTCGACCCTGACAGCACTGAATAACGGATACAACATTCTCTTGAAAATAATTCCTTGAAAGGAAATCCACCGTGGAACACAAAATCTTAAGGTAATTAAATTTATAGACTAGATATGTAATATGTGCTGTGTCTGAACTAACCTGTGTCCAAGTTCATGTGTAGCTGTTATGATACAGTCAAAGCCACCTTTATCTTCTATTATAGATACACTGTCTTGTCTACATACTGAATCTAGACTGGCAAAACCTGAAATTATTGATATAATACTGACAATAATTGTTGAATAAAAAGAATACAAACACAACAGCACATTCGCTAGAAATTCAAAATTGACAATGATATAAATTCAATGATTGATGAAATAATGTTTATGGTCACGTCTTGGATGTCTTCTGATTTTATTTTAACCCGTAATGCATGTCAATATGGCTAGTAAAATCTTATCTGGCATCTACATAAAGTCTGGAGTGAATCTTTGAAACATAGCTGTTTTGGTTTGACAATAAGAATCATATAAAAGAGAACAGAACTGATATAATATTGAATTTGATCATGTAAAAATTCAAAGTAAACACAATATTAAATTTGAAAACGTAGACGCTTACAGCTTTACATCTCGTAAGCTTGTAGATATATTATGTTGCAACCTTTCCAGACATGACTCTTTTATCCTTGACTAATTTCGACTGAAAGACTACAATGACTCTTTATGGGAGTTATTTCCCTTTTTATATTACGTCTAGCAAATAGCACTTAAATATATGTGTGATATAAACGTTGAAGAATACTTACCGGTAACAGAATAGTCGCTGGAAAACTTGGTATACAAATCACGCCTGCAAATTTAAATATGTACAATAAGATTAAATATAATCATGATATCAAGAAATATAAATTTACAAAATTTGTTTTGTATGTATAAAATCAGAAACAACTAGCTAAGCCCTTTGTATTCTTCTAGAAATTGAATGGCATCTAAGAATGGTAGTTCAAATAAATATACTTCTGAATTTAAGTTTCAAAACGATATTAAATCCTATTGTAAACCACTGATATCAATATATATAAACCAAAATTACAATACAGATGGGTTTTATCTTAAGATGACATGTAAATTAATTGTTGTAAGTGGAATTAAATTAGGTCATATAAGCTATTACAACTGAATGTCTTGTCTATATTCTCATAAATCAAAGGCACATTACACATATTAGTTATTGACTATGAGTGTACCTGATGAAGGTCATTCCAGAAACGTGTCGTGTACAATAAATTATATATCTACGTTTTTGCTATGGGATGTTGAAACAAATAGAATGTGTTCAGTCAAGACATGTTGTATTCAATAGACACACATCAACTATATTGAAGATCACTTAGATTACAGGAAAGTCGCTCTGTGGCATACACAAAGGCAGCTCAATCACAGGTGTAGCTGACGAAAAGCTAGATTCACCTTTCGCATATTAAAATATTGTTGCAAGACTGCAACATCATTAAGACGTACCCAGTGAAAATCATTAAATGGTCATGAGGGGGAAGTTCGGACATCATCGTCTTTCTCCATCTTATTGCCCTAAGCATCACATCTTCCACTGCAGCTTCAGACGGATCGCTCCAAATATCTATCATATGATTCTGTAAATGAAAGAGACATTATTATTTCCATAGGGTGACATTATAAACGTAAAATTCAATATCACAGACTAATGTTTTCCGAAGTGTTAATCATTTAAGTCTGGTACAAATCGGACATCATCATCATTTGATTGAATGTAACTTGTTCTCGTCATGATATAGTTACACTCACTCACTCACTCACTCACTCACTCGTGTTAAATCAGATGGCTGGAAGTCCGAATTGTAATATTGACCAAATAATTAACAAAAACAAAAACACCACAAATCAAAACGAAGCAAAACCGTATAGATTGAATATAATTTGTATTGTTGTATGATAAGGGTAATAACAAAATTACCGAACACCGAGCAATCTTCCAAAGGGAAAGACAAAACTCATAAATCAACAAACAGACAAGATCAGTCAACAACCAGAAAACTGGGAAAACCACATTGGTCCTGACTTAGTACAGGCATTTCCAAAGAAATGGTGGGTTGAATAAGATTTTACGGGGCCAAACCTCCCACTTCCATTACGGTTAAAAGGTTACAGTTGTCACTATAACAACATTTTTGATATAAAGAAACAAAATGGCAACCAATTTATTGCAAATATTATTGTGCTTACTTTATTTAATCTCATTGGTTCTTATGCTCAGTTGGTCTTGCCTCTTGCCAAGTTGTATTTACACTACAGAGAAGAAGTATATATTTTATCTGGTAATGATTGTCTTCATTTCCGTTGGAATTTTTTTATTGCTTTCATTCAGATATATGTATTTTTTGTTTTTGCTTTCATTCAGACAATCATACTCATTAGTGAATAAAGTAAACATAGATGCGAAGACTTACGTCATCAATAAGGTATCCAGAAACAACAATTCTGATGTCGTACACCGGATGTTTGATATTCTTGTATCTAATGTCCATCTAAAAAAGTAAAACACATCGTGTAAGTCGTGCATTAATATTATTAATATATTCTTGAAGTTTCATAAACAATTTCTAAGCAAGTTTATTGAAGTCTTTGTCAAAAGCAGATTTTTCAGCTGAGTCATCGTCTGTTCTCTTTTATTATTGGGTTCTGTATCTGATGTGATCATTTAATTTATGTCAAAAAACACGTGTACTTTGAGCGTACATGATGAGTGCTATTCCATATATTATGTGCAATAAATTGGATATACATGTACATTGTATTACTTGTAATAGACTATTTTCACTTTACAAATTGTTTCATTTGAACATATTCAATATAGAATAGCATACATTTCCCCACTAAGCAAATGAACAAATGGAAACTCACAGCATTAACGGTATGTGCGTAATATTGACGTATTAATGTCTTGGCGTCAGCGTCTTTCTCAAAATGTGTAAAGCCTTTACTCAGTCCATAGAACCTATAAAACAAAATGATCAAGTTAAAATAAACTATATGCTGAATAAAAAGAAACGAATTAAAAAACGTATTATTTTATAACATTTTTTTTTATAATTGATAAGTACGACATTTTTATTACAGCCCCATTCTCTTCGCTTTAGTTCACTCCGCTCTACATGTTGGTTTTAGTTTTATTAATCCATGCGTAGGAACAGTTCCAAAATCTAATTGAAGATTGTAGAAATATAGGCAAAGTTTACAGCACTGACATATACTAACGAACGCTCATTTTCCTCCCTGAGGCATATGTGATATTAGAGTAGATTGTGGCTATCCTGTTTAGGCACTTTGGTTTTATTGCTCCCAAAACTTTAAATTATTTGGCTTTCCAATCTTTTGATTTTGAGCGTCACCTGATGTAGGGTATTACAGAAACGCGCTAAATCTGATATTTACGATTTTACTAGTACAGACACTTCAATAAAAAGTGCCGGGGTTAAACCAGTTTATTAGTCCAACCCTACCCTCTTACTGATATGATACAGTTAATACACTACTTCTACAAGTAATGTAAGTTTTACCTTTTATATATAATATCATCAACAAGAATGAGAAGTCCAACAGCATAAGTGTTAGACGAAACAGATGGTTCACTATGTCTGTCTCTAAAGGTTGGGCGTTGATGGAAGCGTGGGGACCCAGCATGAGCAAAACGAAAAGTATTTCTCATCGCATGTCCTTCGAAATTCGCATGTCCTTCGAAATTCGCATGTCCTTCGAAATCTATCTCTTTTTCCCGCTTTTGAAATGCTGTAGATATAGCAGCAATCTCCTGATTTTCTAGAAAAGAAAAGAGAAATGTATTATAGATGTCTGAAAATGGTATCGTTCAATGTCCCCTCTAAGTTATAAAAAAGTTACAGTATATCTCTAGAAAACAGTAGTTCCGTCAGCGTTCACTGGTATGTCTATATTTGGAACATTTGTCCTGGCTATTAAATAAAACAAGAGAAAACCGAAATCCATAATGCACAATCCAGACACATAGAGAACATGGGACACAAGACACAGGATGGAGACAAACAATGCAAGTAATTTAATAATAATAAAACACAGACTAATACGATGAGCAAGACGAACAAGCAAATATAGCTTACCTCCAGTAATACAGTTCTTGCCCTCCTTGTCTGGTGTTTTCCTGTTGTAGACATTATATAAAGAGTGTTTACTAAGTGGAGACGTTCTTGTTTCGATACCTGGCTTCATGTCGAACTCTTTACCGTTCAAATTGATTGATCCTAACTGCAATGAATAAAAAATAAACATGTATATAATTTACAACGACAATTTAACAAACAATTCCGAAGTCATTTTCAAACCTCTTATGAAAAATTAAATGTCAGATTTAGTGCACATGATACCTTCTGGAATAGTTTTCATCATGTACGCATATAGTCAAAAGATTGTTTTATTTTTTATTTTTGGTGTTTTAACGCCACTTTCAGCAATATTTCAGCTATATCATGGTGACCAGTTATAGTGGTGGAAGAAGCAGGAGTATCCGGAGAGAACCACCGACCATGGGCAAGTAACTGGTAAACTTTATCACTTGCGGCTGCGAGTCGAGGGCACCCTTTTTGTAATTTACAAAGCCGGGCGCGAACCCACACCGTATTTGTGATAGGCTTGTATGAGTTGTTAGGTAATCCAACTGCTCAAAAGCTTGGAAAGCCAAATAATGTCAAAGTGTTTGGGAGCAAGGAAACCAAAGTACTTAAACAGGATAGACAAAATCTTCTAAATTTACTCATGTCTGAGGTTTTTAATTGCAAACATCTTATTTGTGTCGATTTTAATTTTATAAAAATGAAATACAACAGACATGTCTAATTAATATATAGGTATCGATGAAATACCATCATATCTCAGTGAATTAAATCTGATAACTCATGAAAGTAACGTCAAAATGATTGTTTTCAACGTTATCGGTAACAGATATTGTTGTGCGCCATCCATATAAAAAAATGATAAAATAAAGTGCATTTTGTTTTCAATGTGAGTTTTGTAATAGCATTCGTGTGGAGCAGAATATAAATGTCTATGTAATAAACAGGATAAAGAATCTGTAATTTATATTTTAAAAATTATATGTCACTCGTAATTTATTTACTCTTTTAGCGCACTCACGTGCTGTGCATACTCGGAAGTGAATGCGTAGTTCTGTCAATCGTAGTATATTTTCATAATAGAAAAACAACCCAGATATATCATGATCAATTATATTAATTTATCAAATCAAATTACACCCACAAATCCATTTTCCATATTTAATTTGCACCAGAATTTAATTCCGTCACGTGAAGAAATCATATAAAGACATATCTCATACTTACAACTAAAGGTTTACAAATTCCGTATTCTAGACCTTCACATGATACAGTAAACGATGCTAGGGTATCATCGCACTGGTATAAACCAACATTCTAAAGTGAAAAAAATACCAAAATGTCATTATATTAGAGAAAGGTGTCAATTAAGAATGAACAATTCAAAGACACGACAAATACTGGGCACAAGAACGAAGACAAACAAAATAAAAAACACAATACATAAAACTTAGAAAACATTAGCAACACGGACCTCATAAAAAGATGAGGGTGAAGCCAGGTATTCGCGATGGGTATTAATGTAAGCTATATTTCGATACGAGCAAAAAATAGCCAATGGCACTGAGAGATTTGTTTAAAACCTTTACTATTTTGTGTTGGGATGCATTTCGTAGAAGAAATAAAGATATGATATGTATGGCCTGAATAAATGTTTTACTTTTAAAATTGTTTGTTTTATACATATTTGTACCTATCTCTTTACACAAGAATGTGTGTACAATAATGGTATCTTTGTTTTAAATACACAAAACAGAACGCAGTCATATACGAACTCATATATATAAAA
>MJUT01007631.1:343422-362697 GCA_002080005.1 Gigantidas platifrons
CCAAACAATTCAAAGCGAAAACAAAAACAAAAACAACATAGCAAAGCAAAACAAAACAAAACATAAAAAAAAATAGATAAAAAATGAAATAAATAAATATAAACAAATAATACAATATAAAAAAAACAACAACACAAACTTAAAGGAAATTTAGAGCTATGCATTTGTTATTTAATTCCATGGAAATGAAATACAGCATTTTCTCTATTTCCCTGAGATATGCACATTTATTAATTAAGCTCCCGGGCAAAGTACTATTTGGCCTGTATTATCCGAAGTTAATAGGATACAAACTGTCCTATATTTCAGTACTGTGCAATAAATAACTCGAGCTATTCTTTGATTTTAAGTATTATCATTGATAGATCGTCAATTCAATGGTCATGAATTCATTTAAAATGCACATTTTGTCCATAATTTGAACATCAATCAATGTATATGTCTCCATATAGAGTTTAATTTAAAAAATAATTTAGAACACGTGATAATTAATTATCATAATTAAAAATATGATTGACATTTTACGTTTAAATATGGATTGAAATGATATTTTAATATCCATTTTGAGATTTGAGTTGATGCGGTTCATTTCTATACAAACGTTATTTGAAAACTCTACTCTATACTTCATATCATTGTCAATAATAAAAGTTTGAAGATAACAAAGTGGTAATCAGATACCGTAAGCCGAAGAAGGACAAAACATGGTCCAAAAAAAAAAGAAAAAAAGGACAAAATAATTTTCTACAAAACACTACACAAAAAACTAAGTACTGAGCAACACGAACCACACTTAAAGCCCCAGGGTGAACTCTGGTGTTCCGGAAGGGTAAGCAGTTCCTGTTCCACTAGTAGCACCCGTCGTGTTAATCTAGTCACAAACCCGGTGATAATTCATGATTGAGAAAAGGAACTGATAGTGGCTACAACGAACGGAACATATCCGTGGTCATTGTGACACAGATACTTCGTAATAAAAGATGTGAAGCCTCCAAGAAATGTACAAGTAGACAGACGCATTTCAAGAATGACGGGTGAAACTAGTGGAGCAGGAACTGCTTACCCTTCCGGAGCACATGAGTTCACTCTAGGTTTTAGTGGGGTTCGTGTTACTTGATCTTTATGTGTATATTTTGTAGATCGAAGTTTGTCCTTTTGTCCTTTTTCTTTTGGCCATTGTGTTGTCTGTTCTTCGTCGATTTACGGAATCTGATTATCACTTTGATATCTTCAAACTCTTCTTATATCAAAAGTTTATTGGGTATATATTAGTTAGTTACCTGTTCAATGGATATATCTTCCTTCACAAGACTGGGTAATCCATCAGAATTTTCTCTGACGACATACACAGGTTTAAATTCTAGTCCCTCTTTGTTCCTAACAAGATGCAAACTGAAAGGTCCCTCTTTGTCTGTTAGGAGGTCTAACTGGAGATCTATATTTCCAGGCATTCCAATCTCAAGGTTATTGTTGCTGGTCTGTATATGTGTAACTAGAGCTAATCCATGATGCTTACCCAAACCTGAAAAATTTATATTAAATTTTACCATTCAGTTTGACACGGTGTATTAGATATGCTTGTTCAATTTACAGTTCTTAAATCAGGTTTGTTTAAAAAAAAATAAAGCTTACATAAATCTCTTTAGCCATAGGTGACACTAGTAGACTTTGGCTATCATGTTTAAGTCCTTGGGTTTCTTACTCCATATGACTTCTAAATTATATGGCTTTCACATATTTTGGCTTTGTGCCCACCTGATGAAGGGTTTTCCTGAAATACACCATGCGCGCTGAATTTGATATCTTTTATTTTTTGTCTATGAGCAAATATGGTAAAGGATTATATGCGCACTAAACGATTTCTGCGATCTTTATAAGTAATCCTAAAGATATTCTTTAGCACGATATCAACAGAGAAGAATTGCGTTAGATAGCATAATTAGAATAAACGTACAATAATTACAACATTATTCATTCTACGTTAGCTGTCGGGCATTGGAAAATCTTGCAACATAGGACTACTGTTTCTGCGTGCACAACACAGGATCATTGCTTAGCTTCGCGTGCAGCTGCCTTCACCCTCGGTTTTTGTTGAGCTCCATGTTTCTCGTCATTTTATTAGTCTGTGTTATATTGTGCCTTTGTGTTTTGTTTGTCTTTGTCCTGTGTCTTGTGTGCTCAGTGTTGCCAGTGTCTCACGATTGTTCACGCACGATTGTACCATTCTTCATTTCTTTAATTGAATGTGTAAACGTTCGCAGTGAATCACATTTCTATACATTATCATTATTATCATTTGGCTATCCTGTTTAGGACTTTTGATTTGCTTGTTCTCCAAAACTTTAAATTATTTGGCTTTCAAATCTTTTGACTGAGCGTACTTTTTATACTTGAGAAAAAAAATTATAATCTTAATTTATTACATTTTGAAATGAAGCAAAAATACAAATACAAGTTTAGTACATGGAACAATTTTATTACTACATTATATATGTATATATAAAACCAATACAGAGTAGCTAGTCAGAAGATATATCAGAGAAAAATGGATAGTACCTAGACAAAGCTGAAAACAACAAGCATTTGGACAACATGCACTGTAATAAACATCATGACATTAAGAGCGAGATGTTCCAGATGGACAATTGCTTCTGCTCCGTGAATATGTATGGCATTTTCCTGGACATCGCTGTTTTCTGATTTTACTTCGAAAAATCACGAGAAAGACTCAGATTCCCATATGAAAAATTGAAATTATTATTGAAATTAAGGTTATCCTCCCTCAGGTATTGGTGACCTTAGCCGATTTAGGGTATCTTGTATAGGTCATTAGGTTTACTTTCTACCAAAACACATTAAAGTCATTTCGCTTTCCCACCTTTTGACCATGAAAGTAACTGATGGAGGTTTTATAGAAAAGCACCTTGCTCATGAAGTTAGATATTCACGTTTTTGTGGCATAAAATGTCACAACGTCATGTACGTGATGTACAACTTAGTAGAACAAGCATAGTAATTAAACTCATAGAAAAAAATGATGAAAACAAATGAATGACATTGGAGAAATACATATTGCATTATACTACATGTATATCAAAACTTTTAGCTTCATGAATAATTATGCTTGAATTTAAAATGTGTCAATACAATTGGCTATATGCATTGGTTAATGTATTTATGTATATTTAGATATAATTAAGTAGATGTCTGGTATCCAATAAATGGCATCTAATGTTTTCTATAATCAACATATTTCATTAGATAATACGACCCTTTGTCTAAAGGGACCACGGTGGACTCAATCGCATCTACTTTTGCAATAAATGTCTGCCACCATCACATTCCGACCTTGTATACATGGGCCAATGGAGAAGTGTTTTATGTAATACAGTTGTGAGTTAGGAGTGACATGATTGGTTTCTCAAGGTATTTATGTTATTCCTACGAATTTAAGTGATACAAGAAGAGTTTGAAGATATCAAAGGGGCAAATGAGAATAACTGAAATGCTGTAAAAAGTGGCGTTAATGCAAATGTAGATATCTAATTTAGCATGAATGGCAGTCTGTCTAGAATAACCTTCAGCAGGTGCGCTCAAAGTCAAAAGATTGGAAATCCAATTAATTTAAAAGTCTTTGAGGGAAGATAAAGTAAACAGAATAACCATATCAGCTAAGGTTACCTATGTCTGAGGGTGACTGACCCTAGTTTAAATAAATGACGTTTTTAGGAACTGTATAAATTTCAATAATATCTAACACTACCTTCATCTTTCGCTTTGTCAACAATCGAGCGAGTTATCCATTCGGTATAATCTCATTAGCACATGCGCCGGTGAATGTGACTGACTTTTCCATTAGCAGCATAAATTGTGTGCGTCATTTTCCGCAAACGTAAATATAAATTACCGTCTTCCAATTAAAGCATACTACCGTATTTGTACTGTTAGACATATAAGAATCGAAATAAATCATGGAAGCCAGAATTGGCGGATATTAGTAAAATTTATTCCTCTCTTCTGGCTCGGGATAAAATATTAATATCCGCCAATCCATGTTAAAACTCCCAACACATTCTGGCTTCCGTGATTTATTTCTTAAATAAACTATAATCCCATAATCCATACTAAGACTGAAGAGAATCTCGAGTAAATAGAACAAACAACCATACAGATAAAAAAAACCACAACAATAGAACTAATGCAGGAATTACAACGACCACTCACAAACCCTTCTGCAGAAGAGTTTGAAGATACCAAAGGGGTAATCAGAATCCGCAAATCGAAAAAGAACAGACAACACAATGGCCAAAAGAAAAAGGACAAAAGGACAAACAACAATCTATAAAACATACACATAAAATTAAAGATCGGGTCACACGAACCCCACTAAAAACCGGGAGTGAACTCATGTGCTCCGGAAGGGTAGGAAAATCCTGCTCCAAAAGTGGCACCCGTCGTGTTTACTTCCTGTTGTTGTGTTGTTCCTATTGGTCAATGTTCAGTTTTCTGTGTAGTGTTTAATCCACCGTTGTTTGTCTTCTTGTCCTTTTTCTTTTAGTCATTGTATTTTCTGATCTTGAATTAATGGCTTCTCTGATTAACCCTTGTGGTATCTTTCAAACATTTCTTACTCGCGATAAAGATATATGATACGATATGGATACAAAACAACGAG
This sequence comes from Gigantidas platifrons, assembly GCA_002080005.1. NCBI lineage: Eukaryota > Metazoa > Mollusca > Bivalvia > Mytilida > Modiolidae > Gigantidas > Gigantidas platifrons. The sequence goes on from MJUT01007631.1 coordinate 348,098, forward strand.
GTTAAATAAATGTTTACAGAGAAAGCTTATCACATGTCGGGTAAAGACCTTCCAAGAGATAGAGAAAAAGAAAGGCTAAATACATTAATGCTAAAATGGCCAGATACAAGACATATAGTAAATCAGTATATCTGTGCATATAAGGTAATCTTGCCTGTTTTGTTCCGTCTATAAATCCTTCCGCTTCGATCACGTTTATTTAACAACACTTGCAAGGAACTGTGTCCAAATAAGTAAATGTAAAATTATAAACAAGAGAAGGTAACTGGCATTAAATGTGAAGTAGCTTTCACGTAAGGAAAACCAAAGTAAAATTTAGCATGATTTGAAAGCAAATTTGACAAATAAAATGTTTTGTCAGTTAGTTTTTTTAAATACGCACCATTAAAAAATTATGAGAAAAATTTGCATATTTTTATTGAAGAGAAAAGCTTTGTATCAATCATCGTATGCATGAAGCATTTCTTCCATATTGTGAAAATAATCATACACAAAAAATATAATAATAAATAAAAAATAAATTAAAAGAAAATAAATAAAATAAAATAATAAAAAAAATAAAAAAATGATAAGATAAAATAAAAAAATAAATAAAGAAAAAACGAAACAATGACAAACAATTATCAATATAAGCAACTAAATAACTGTCTTACCGAAATTAAATTCTGAAGAAGCAATAGCACATGTGAAATATCCAAATATAAGAAGATAGACAGGCATCTTTTCCCTTGAACAGCAAAAACCTTTATGATCTAATTCGTCTTTTAATGTGAATCATCAATTTATAAAAGTCATAAATCTCTCAAGTTTTACAAAGAATGGATGGTTATAAATGAGAAAATCTGTCTGTCAGCAAATATATGTTAATATTAAATCAAATTGAATATCAGAACCAAGATGGTATCACTGTGGCAGCAAATGTAGAGATTGTGATTTAAAATAAGTCTTGTGTCTTATTTTGTATTTATACATTCATGTAAATTGAACACCCCCTTATCCAATCCAAAGGGGACATTCCGTATTCAAATAAAAGACTTCCGTAATTATTTTTTGTAATTCAATTAGTCGTGGTCGTGTGTGCGTTTATGATTTACCTTAACGAGACAAACAATTAAAGCATCATACTGATTAATTTATTCTGTACGTGCTCTGTGAGGGAGACGAGCTGTTTTAATTGAGAGAGATTAATTGTTTTTCTTTACATGTCTTATTCGATATTTCATGAAGCTAATAATAAATATATCAATAATTTAACAAGTGTCAACATGTCCTCCATTATATAATTTGATCAACAATACCACAATAAACACGATGTAATAGTGAGTTAGTTAACATAGAGAGAGGGTTGGCAACAATACTATAATAAAGTATATGTAATAGTGAGTTAGTTAATATAGAGAAAGGGTTGGGATGTAATAGTGAGTTAGTTGATATAGAGAGAGGGTTGGCATCCACGGTGTGTAATAGTGAGTTAGTTAATATAGAGAGCGGGTTGGCATCCACGGTGTGTAATAGTGAGTTAGTTGATATAGAGAGAGGGTTGGCAACAAAACCATAATACACACTATATAATACTGGGCTAGTTAATATCGAGAGAGGGTTGGCAACAATACCATAATAAATACTATGTAATAGTGAGTTAGTTAATATAGAGAAAGGTTTGGCAACAATACCATAATACATACTATGTAATAGTGAGTTAGTTAATATAGAGAGAGGGTTGGCAACAATACCATAATACATACTATGTAATAGTGAGTTAGTTAATATAGAGAAAGGGTTGGCAACAATACCATAATACATACTATGTAATAGTGAGTTAGTTAATATAGAGAAAGGGTTGGCAACAATACCATAATACATACTATGTAATAGTGAGTTAGTTAATATAGAGAGAAGGTTGGCAACAATACCATAATGAAGTCTATGTAATAATGAGTTAGTTAATATAGAGAAAGGGTTGGGATGTAATAGTGAGTTAGTTGATATAGAGAGAGGGTTGGCATCCACGGTGTGTAATAGTGAGTTAGTTAATATAGAGAGAGGGTTGGCATCCACGGTGTGTAATAGTGAGTTAGTTGATATAGAGAGAGGGTTGGCAACAAAACCATAATACACACTATATAATACTGGGGTAGTTAATATCGAGAGAGGGTTGGCAACAATACCATAATAAATACTATGTAATAGTGAGTTAGTTAATATAGAGAAAGGGTTGCCACAACCATAATACATACTATGTAATAGTGAGTTAGTTAATATAGAGAGAAGGTTGGCAACAATACCATAATGAAGTCTATGTAATAGTGAGTTAGTTAATATAGAGAGAGGGTTGGGATCCACGGTGTGTAATAATGAGTTAGTTAATATAGAGAGAGGGTTGGCATCCAATTAATAGTGAGCTAGTTAATATAGAGAGAAGGTTGGCAACAATACCATAATAAATACTATGTAATAGTCAGCTAAAATAATATAGAGAGAGGGTTGGGATCCACGGTGTGGAATAGTGAGTTAGTTAATATAGAGAGAGGGTTGGCAACAATACCATAATAAAGTCTATGTAATAGTGAGTTAGTTAATATAGAGAGAGGGTTGGCAACAATACCATAATAAGCACTATATAATAGTGAGTTAGTTAATACAGAGGGAGGGTTGGCAACAATACCATAATGAAGTCTATGTAATAGTGAGCTAGTAAATATAGAGAGAGGGTTGGGATCCACGGTGTGTAATAGTGAGTTAGTTAATATAGAGAGAGGGTTGGCATCCAATAAATAGTGAGCTAGTTAATATAGAGAGAGGGTTGGCAACAATACCATAATAAAGTCTATGTAATAGTGAGTTAGTTAATATAGAGAGAGGGTTGGCATCCAATTAATAGTGAGCTAGTTAATATAGAGAGAGGGTTGGAAATAATACCATAATGAAGTCTATGTAATAGTGAGCTAGTAAATATAGAGAGAGGGTTGGGATCCACGGTGTGTAATAGTGAGTTAGTTAATATAGAGAGAGGGTTGGCAACAATACCATAATAAATACTATGTAATAGTGAGTTAGTTAATATAGAGAGAGGGTGACAGTCCGATAGTCCGAAGGTCCAAATACATTAAATTGTAAGTATTCGGCTTTCGGACTATCGGACCTTCGGACTATTGGGCCGACACCATACAGGGAGAGTTGGGATCCATATAATCGGTTCAACTCCGCCACATTTTTGTGCCAGGACCTGGATTTCCAATGCCATATGTCGTGCTTTTGCTTATGTTCAATGATTTCAAGAGACAAGTGGTGGTTCGTTATGCTGATATTGAGGGAATTATTCATCATTTCTGTTTAATATTTCACCCATAACTTTGCGTGAAACCACAGAACTTATTAATTTTTTGTAACCAATAACCACAAAAACCATGTCATTACATAAGAATGTTTTATATATTTTAGCTAATATGTTGTGTGCACATGGATGAATTGTTCTACTTCCTTAATACGTAATCATGACGTTTACCCCGCCATTAGAAATATGATGATCTAAGTCTATATGAACAATCAGTGACTTCTAAATAATAAAATAAGATTTGACTTTGCGAAACAAATTGCATAATAAATTATTTTAATAGCCCACTAAAGTAGGGAGGTCTGGACCCATAAAATTAGTTTAACGCTTCCACTTTTTATTGAAATGCCCGTACCAAGAGCCAGAATAGAGATAAATCAAGAAAACGTGTGTTAGGGATTTCGATTTCGGTTCTGTTTCTACGAATTTTACATTAGATTCTGGAACTGTTCCGACGGTGTGGTATGTTTTGTTTACATTAGATTCTGGAACTGTTCCGATGGTGTGGTATGTTTTGTTTACATTAGATTCTGGAACTGTTCCGACAGTGTGGTATGCTTTGTTTACATTAGATTCTGGAACTGTTCCGACGGTGTGGTATGTTTTGTTTATCACTAGATTTTTGAACTGTTCCTACGCTGTGGTATGTTTTGTTTACATTAGATTCTGGAACTGTTCCGACGGTGTGGTATGTTTTGTTTATCACTAGATTTTTGAACTGTTCCGACGGTGTGGTATGTTTTGTTTACATTAAATTCTGGAACTGTTCCGACGGTGTGGTATGTTTTGTTGATAGTTTTGTTGTATTCATAATTGCCCTGATTATCAGAATACAAAAACTACAATTGGTTTGATTAAAAATAATAACAGCCCAAAAACATTGTTCGGAATACATCAGTACTGATGGGGACTTGTACATTGACAAATGTCTGTGATAATATCTGGTCTTTTAAGTGGTTGTTGAACTTGTCGATTTGTCGATATTGATGAAATTGTTGACCATAATCTTTTTTAAACTTACTTTTCATAAATTGACATGTTTTGATTCACATTCTGAGAAGTTTAGGCCTGTAAGCCTACCTTAACGCCGCCATGTTTTATAGACATACATGTACCAAGCAAGGAGAGGTAGATATGTGTTAAAGTATAGATTTTGCCTCTGTTTTTACAATTTTTCTATAATAATATTTAAGTATGGCTCCACCTAAAACTCTTTTGTCATTGTGGTATCTTATGTTTTTCATATTATATATAATATATGAGTAATTTGTGGTATGGCATATCATAAGCTAGACACAATACGCTTTCCTTTAAATCTAACATATGTCATATATTATTGTAGTAGAATTGAAATCATTTTACATTAAATTTGAAAGCTTGGTGATAACATGTGCGCTATGACATATAACCAACCCTACGTGACAATACTAAAATACAATTAAAAATGTACATGTAATTATCAATTGAAAGGGTTAATTAATTCTTCTCCGTGCGATATTATTTAACACTGTACCATAAACAACAGTATTGAACACTTGATTTACATGTGTGTTTTGACATGAAACATTTTGATCAGACATATATATATATATAAGACCGTACCTTTTCTTTTCCCTTTTACATTGATTTTCGTCTTTCCTCTCTCACTGTCAAGACTTTTACAGGAATTGACCGATGTCTTATAAGAAGCAGGAACTACTTACCCTTCTCAAGCATCACTTGGGTTCACTCCTAGGGTTTTTGGTGTGATCCGTTTTGCTAATCTTTTTAGTTTTTGGTGTTTTACTTTTTGGTGTTGTGTTGGTCTTTTATTTGTTTTGTTTGTGTTCGTTCTGTGTCTTGTGTGCCAAATGTTGCCAGTATCTCTTGATTGTTCAGTATTGATTGTCCTCTGGTGTTTGTGTTGGTTCTGTGTCTTGTGTGTCAAATGTTGCCAGTATCTCTTGATTGTTCATTATTGATTGTCCTCTGATGTTTGTGTTGGTTCTGTGTCTTGTGTGTCAAATGTTGCCAGTATCTCTTGATTGTTCAGTATTGATTGTCCTCTGGTGTTTGTGTTGGTTCTGTGTTTTGTGTGTCAAATGTTGCCAGTATCTCTTGATTGTTCAGTATTGATTGTCCTCTGGTGTTTGTGTTGGTTCTGTGTCTTGTGTGTCAAATGTTGCCAGTATCTCTTGATTGTTGAGTATTGATTGTCCTCTGGTGTTTGTGTTGGTTCTGTGTCTTGTGTGTCAAATGTTGCCAGTATCTCTTGATTGTTCAGTATTGATTGTCCTCTGATGTTTGTGTTGGTTCTGTATCCTGTGTGTCAAATGTTGCCAGTATCTCTTGATTGTTCATTATTGATTGTCCTCTGATGTTCTAAAACGTTTATTTATGTACTAGAGGCTAAACAGCTGTGAGAAAGGCGATACTTATCGAATCTGTTCTTAGGTTTGCGCCGAATACTCATACACTTTGTATTTGAAAGACACTTAGTAAGAAAAGATATGTATGTAAATAAAGATAAGAAACTATCCAACATTACACCTAGACGCAAATTAAAATAAAAGGACAGCACATATACTGATGTTCTACATTTCACAATTACAGTATGATATTTAGCAATGAGCATAATTCATACCCTAAATTGATTGTGAAACGTCCCTTACCCTAGAGTTGAGCGGTATTGCCTTCATATTGTGTTTTATCCCATTATTACGACGTTTTAACCCCGCTGAGCCAGTGGTGGAAAAATCTGTAATCCTCTAGAGGATTAAAATGTCTCGTGCCTTTCCCCGCATTAGTTTCAAACGCATTAAGTTCAAATTTTGAAATAAAGTTCGTGTTAAATAATGGGAGAAACAAATTTTCCCTCAGTTTCCCATGTGGTTTACGATATTTCTCTCCACTCTCGAGAGTTAAAATAATTTTTTTAAATTTAACTCTCTTGAGTGGATAAATATCGTAACCCGCGGGAAACTGAAGGAGAATCTATATTTATCCTGCAGAAAAATATATTAATCCTTAGAACTTATATTTTATATGAGATAAGACAACTATATAATTATCCTTTGTTTGCATCTTTTGGTAGTTTTCCGGCAACATCAAATGAACTGATTTACGACTAATTCAAACTAGCTTACAAAAGCTCAACAAGTAAAACATGTGAACGAGGTACCAGAACAGCTACAGTATCGGCCATCGACTGTGTAGGTAAAGCCAAATATCCAATCAAAGCAATTTGTTTGTTCAAATAGAATGAGTGTGCGATGAAAGAATTTTTACCTACTGAATGGGTTATCATTTGACGCAATTTTGCAGCTATGTCGTGACAACTATAATTTATGGGGTAGAAAAGCATGTACATTTTTATCAAGTGACCATTGAAATATCTCAACTCTGTCCATAGATAGAAGGCTGAAGCTTGAAGTGAATATATGCGCACTGATGAACAGTACATATTTAAGAAAAACCTTGAAATCATATAAACCAAAACACCGGAATTTCACGTTAGTTCTTCGTCTCATTTCAATATTCATCATAAATCTACTACGCCATGAAGTATTTTCTATTATGTCCTTGTCTGTTTTGTTTGTTTTTGTTTTTTGCTTTTGGTCATCTGAAACCTCTGACTATGCGCACAACAATTGTAACTTTAAAGAAAAGCTTGAAAAAATCCAAGTGATTATCAGAAGCAATAAATCAACCACTGACATACAATACAATGTCTAAAAGAAAAGAAAAGATAAAAAAAACAAAAAAAACAAACAAAGGTCCACAAAGCACTACACTATAAAGAAGTAACAACACAAATCCCTCAAATTTGGAGTAAACTGATATTATTTAGTGAAGTTAATTGGCCGGACTAGCTTTGTTTGGCTTTTCTTACGAAGTTCCTGCATGAAATCATATGAAATAAGGAACAAGTCGGCAGGAAGAGGAGCACAACTGGTACCCATAAAATGCCAACCGGTTGTTGATAACAATAATAGTTTGAAGATACCAACAGGATAATCAGAATTCGTAAATTACAGACGGACAGACAACACAAAGGACAAACAACGATTTACAAAACATTACAGATAAAATTAAAGATCGAATAACATGAACCCCACTAAAATCCGGGGGGGGGGAGGGGTGAAATCAAGTGCTCTGGAAGGATAAGCAGTTCCTGCTCCATTAGTGGCACCCGTCGTGTTATTCTAGTTACAAACCCGGTGATAAGTCATGCATGAGGAAAGGACCGGAAAGTGTTTACGACAAATAGAGCATATCCGTGGCTTTTTGTGACATAGATGTTCCGCTACGATTAGCTAAGTCATGATGGCGACTGTAACAGTTAGAAAGGATGACTTCAACTTAACCAAATATGCTGTCAATCAAAAACTCGAGCATTCTGATGATGTAAATTTCAAAAATTGTTTTCCTAGAATAAAATTGGGTTTTCAATCTAAGGTTAATATCCCTCAAGCAGTGCTAATTATGGGGAACTTTTCCCTTTTGATTACGAGCGTATATCATGAAGGTTATTTCAGAGACGACTCGTGCGCACTTAATTTGATGGTTACGTTTTAATTACTTTGCATAATAACAATCTCAAGGTTTATGTGTATCTTAGGGAAAGCTGATGACAATAAATGTTCTTTCTCAACAATGCATTTCAGTGTCATATGAACTTTAACAATGGGTTTTCCCTAAATTCCAATGCCCATCACTTCCTTAAAAGTACAGATAAGTCAACGTATTTACCATACACATATTAGGATGCACTCTTAAAAGTACATATAAACATTTTATTGTGCTGTCTGTGTTTTTTTTTTGTTCATTCGTTTTATGACTCTCTACAGTACAGAAGATGACATTTTAATTGACTACCAAGTACAAGGATGTCGTTAAACTCATCTTGGCTAATATTCCCATTATAAAGTTTTAATAGACAAAATTAAATATACAAACGTTTATATATAGTGCATCCTCGTTATAAGACAAGAGAAGAGACCATTGGGGTAATCATAAGCCGTATATCAAAGAAGGATAGACAATACTATGATCAAAAGAAAACTGACAAAAAGACAAACAATGGAATCTGAATTTGAATTTGAATTTTGGTGTTTAATGCCACTTTCAGCAATATTTCAGATATATCATGGCGACCATTTTTAGTGGTGGAGGAAGCCGAAGTACCCGGAGAGAACCACCGACCATGGGCAAGCAACTGGTAAACTGTATCACTTGCGGCTGCAAATCGAGTGCGACAAACAATTGTATACAGAACATTTTATAATTGCACTATGTATAATTGGCTTTTGTAGAATTAATCAATTTGCGTTGACCATTTGGATTTTAGTGTTTTTCATATTTTGTGCAGGAAATGGTTACCAATTGAAAAGCCACAATAAATAATAGGTTGTCCAGACAAACAATGTAAATGTACCAGTATGAAAAGACACATTCCAGCATAAGGTTGGTCCAAACAATTAAAATATTGGTTTTGACAAAGAGAGTATCCAAGTAAAAAAAAACTTTATAGTAAGGATTTTTCAAGACACAGTACATCCAAAATCAGCAGAGGCTTTCAGAAAACGGGAATAATACTCAAGTTGGAATATCATTTCAGCTACAAACCAGATATCATCGTCATATTGTTTCATAAAAAATACTTAATTGTTCTCGAATGAGAAATGTGGACTTGCTGATAGAACAAAGGTGATATAATGTTGATTTAAGAGAACAATTGAAAATCAGCTGAAGGGGTCTTCTTGTTCGTTATCGTATGGTAGTTGGATTTACAGGGTACTTCGGTTTCTTCCACCAATAAAACTGACCGCAACGAACGATTTATCTGAAATATTGTTGCAAGTGGCGTTAAACGCATTAAACCAATCCTAAATCAATTAAAGTCTGTATCAGAAATAGATGCATGGATTGTCAATAGCAATTATGTGTCACAAACAAAGTTTAGAGATTATATGCTTTTGGTCTGTTTCTTATTATTTTTATTTGGATTTTTTTTATTCAATAATCAACCAGTTTAAAAGGACGATAACCAGGCCAATGAAGGCTTCTGGGATCATGTGATTGCTTCATAGATGATATGATGTCTGGTAACTTATTCTTGAAAATTTGAAATAGGAGCACGGTAGATACCACCAGGTCTGCTTCATATTAAGAGAACGCTCATATACCTGTTAATGGAGGTGGTGGTAGTTTGGGGTGCTATGTGTTGCTTTGTCTGATTTTTTGTTCATGCTGAGCAACCCATAATTTTTCTCAAACTATACCAAATTTTTGCTCTGAACTCTGCTGAGTCAGATTTTGTTTTATACCTTCCATCTATTTATTGTTTTTTTTTCTGTAAATATGGTTTTGTTTCTGTAAAATTTGGAATTAGACAAAAACAAAGCCCTACACCCCCTACCCACTACACCTACACAGAAATCCTAAAATATATCGATTAAAATTGACACAAATGGAATGCAAAACTCGAATAATTATTCCTCACACAATGTATGCGTCATATTTTATTGTAGTTTTTTCTTTATGAAAAACAATTATTGATAAATATTATTTATAATATTTTCCTTATAAGATATTTCCATATTGTTTACGTCATTTTTACAAATCAAATCGCTTCTCTCTATTTTAAATAACCCTTGATTGATTGCTACATAAAATGCAAATAATGTTACTGGCACAATATATTTGGCTTTCAGTTTTATCATTTTCAAATATCAGTATGTCTTCTGCATTGTAGTCAAGTCATCGGTTATGAAGCCATTAATGCCACTGAAGTAATGATATATTATTTCATTGGCAATATTGTCTAAATAACCGGTTACTTGACTGTTGAAAATGATAAAATCGAAAACCAAAAAATATATATAGTATATCTTAGACGAGTGATCTAATAATGTAAGATTTCTGCAAAATTTTATGAGATATCTTTGATAAATTTAAAGATACTTATATACTTTGAGATATCTTTAAATGATAAAAAGATATTTTCAAATGATTAAAATATATCTTAGTAACCGATTTAAATCAAGATAATTCTAAATGTTTACCAGATATCTTATAAGATATATGTTATTCTTTTAGAGAATTCATAAGATATCTTATAAACAATTGTTTATTTTCAGATATCTTTAAAACAGTTGTTCTACATGTAGTATGAAGAACTAATTATATCTATAAAAAAAATCAAAAGAAATCTCTATAAAAGAGTTGCTGGTTTTATACAATCAACCCCACAGATACACAACAGTAGCTAAATCATGCGAATGGTGTTATAAAATTAGTTAGTTTCTTGAAATGAGGAGAGAAGCGAAGGGGTATCGGCTTCAAATTAAAAAAAAAAAAAAGACGAAACTGTCGGAATAGTTTCAAAATCCAATAGAAATATCGTACAAGAAAAATTGATACCCTAACACACAAATGCATGACCGCTCAGTTTCCTTGCTTGGCACATGCACCTTAATAAAAGGTTATGGGGATACACTAACTTGCACTCTTAGTGAAATGTTGCAGTTATGCAATGGTCTATATAACTCAACATAAAACAACAAAATCAAGTCCGCAATACCTGCACAAGGTAGACAGACGTTTAAGCCCATTAACTAACTTCTTTATTGCCCATCAAGACGTCCATAACGAGCAAAATAATATCAAATATTAATTATGTATTAATTAAAGACGATAACATATAAAACTAAACAGTGTATTAATGTCCTTTTTGCCAGGTCTTCGACCTTGGTGATCACAAAGTTAAGACGTTGAAACATTAAAATACAAATCTAGTTTGTATTCTTCATATTAACAGTCGAGGGAATGTCTGTGTTTTCTGAATAAACTGTTTAAACTATATCATTTAACATTCTATATTTAGTATATTGATGACATATTTGTCTATACTTTACTTATTTTGGCAATAAAATTAATTGAAATTCCTTGATCTATAACCCTATTAAATATATTTAACTAAATGAGTAACAGAACAGGAAAGTTACTATAATTGAAAAAAATTCATTGTCAATCCTTCAATCATTCATATTAATTATTGACTTGTAGTTACCGCCGACATCCCTCCGCCACAAATATAACTTGCCAGCGGAATAAATTAGATGCAATCATAAATTGCAATTGTATGAACTTTTATTTGGTATTTTTTCCCCATATTTAGCTACGCTTGTCATCTACTTCAGAACACTGTCAAGAATATCTACGAGACTGTACATGACAATAAACACAATGCATAAAACTAAAAGCTTTATTTTCTCAAGGTCCTAAAAGTCTATAACCAACAAATTCTACATTCGTATCTAGCGGACAGTTAACTACGAGCATCCATTCACCATGTTATTGTACTGTCCATGTTTATGTTGTCTTTCATCTTTGTGATAGTATCTGGTCTTTTCAGTGAAATTTTTGCAGATTTATCATTGTTTGTTTATACGTATGTTTTGTCTCTCGTTGTTTGTCCTTTTGTACTTTTTCTTTTGCCCATTGTGTTGTCTGTTTTTCTTCGATTTACGGTTTCTGATTTCTCCTTTGGTATCTTCTTACTCTTCTTAAATCTGTTTTGTCGTTGGAGATCCAATGATCAAAGGAGGAATTGGGGTCTCAATTACTGGCTAAACCCCGCCACATTTTTATGCCTATCAAAAGCCTGGACCTAGATTGTCGTGGTCGTTTTGCATTCAATGGTTTGTGGTGAGAAGTGATTGTTTGTTTTGTTGATATTGGTAGAATTGTTGGCCATCGCTGTTTAAACCTTCTTTTCATTATGTAAGCGTGTTGCTTTACTATCTATTATAGAAATGTCTTCAAGACGGTATAATTCATGGAACAGAAGATGTTACCCTTATGTAGACTCGTTGTAAACATGCTAGTCTGTACTTTTGAATCTCTATTTTCACAATCCTTTTTGCATATACTAGATGAAACCTCACGAGAGCTGCCAGAGATGGAATATTGCGTACCATTCCTGACCACACTTGTTGGAAGGTTCGTATCAACCAAGCTTGTGCACACTTTGGTGATTTATTGATATTGCTTTTTTTATTGCATTTTTAATATTTCGGTTTTTGCTTTCCACCTTTGCTGCATATACTTTCATAAATACGTAGATATATAATTTAGTGCACATGACGCTTTTCTGGAATAATCTTTGTCAGTTACGCAAAGGGCCTGCCTTAAGTCAATTGGATCTATTGGTCCCAATTGGGCACCCCGCTTGAGGGCCCCGCGTAGGAGTTATCTACGCTCGGCTGTTCAAGTAGCATTTGATTCTGCACCTCCTAAGGCGGTCCCTGGTTACGCGCATAATCAAAAAATTGGAAAGCAAATTAATTTAAGTCTTTGGAAGCAAGTAAACTTAAGATCCTAATCAGGGTAAGATCATCTGTGTCTGAGGGAGATTGGCATTCTTCTTATTTTCTGGAGTAATTACGTATCCATGTGTCATTCCCAGTACTAATCGTAATTACGTATCCATGTGTCATTCCCAGTATGATGTCATCCAATAGTCGTCATTAATTTGAATATCTAACTTCACAAAACAATCTCTGGTTAGTACAGAATATTTAACAGTTTATTTTGCGCCTAAAATCTATAATAAAATTTGTGGTTTTCTAAAATAGAAATATGTGGTATGTCGTCTGCTGTCAACAACGTTTGATTATTGACCTTGAAGATATATTTGTTGACAATGCAAAACCATAACAAGAACATAAACAATGCTTTGACTGAGTTCGACAATAGAGACAGGAAGGAAGATACATAAACACTAAAGAGAACCGAAGGGTCACCAAGAATGGACAATCCAGACACAGGCAACATCGAACACAAGACACAGAACGAAGACAAGCTAAGAAAAACCACAACACAAGAAACCAAAAGGATGAATAAATCGAACCCTTCTATAAACACGGGAGTAGCTTTAGGTGTTTCTGAAGGGAAATCAGTTTCTTATAAGACACCACAACGTTTGAATGTTTGATGTCAACGATTCCCGTTGTTTGTAAACCTTACATTTCCAGATACAATGTATGAATCAACAATGCTGTGCAATAACGCTTCTAATTAAGCTATATGTGAGAGACAGTACATTACTCTAAGAGTCATCACTAATTTGAATATCTAACTTCACGAAGCAGTCTCTGGTTAGTACAAAATATTGATCATCACTTTTTGAACCAAAAATGGAATAATAAAGAATTGTGGTTTTACAAAATAGTATTCTGTGGTATATGATTGTTGTTTTGATGATTTGAATTTTTCACATATTAACAATGTCTGTCGTATGTTGTCAGTAACATTTAATGATCGTCCTTGAAGAAATATTTGTTGACAATACAAAAAAATCCCCAACATTTTATTGGAATAAAAGTTTTATAGTATGACTGTTATATTGCATTCAAATTTCTACGAACTTGTCAAGATTCTGTCATGAATATTTTAAGTCAGACTATGATGCTAATTGTACATTTTGACGCAGGAAATTATTACATACAATAAACAAAGAATTCTCCGCAGTTTCTAAGCTAGTTGCTGAAAAGTATTCTAACAAAACATTTATATATTTTATGTCACCGATGACCGTCGTTTGTAAATGTTTTTTTGGTGTTTAACCTTTTTCTTTTCAGCGTTGTGTGTGTGGGTTTTCCTGCTTTGTTTTCGTTTGGTATCCTATGCCCATTTCTGCAGTTGTCTCTGAATTGTCTTTTCTTAAATGCTGCTTCTGTTTTCACAAAGGTTTAGATATTGTCAGAAACAAGTGAATTAACCTGAGTGTTTTTCAATAGCACTGCTCACCTAGTTATAGGAAAAGACTCCATCAGTTGGTAAAACTTGTGTTTGGTCCTCTTTGTATCATTGATCAAATAAAATAATTATAAACTAAAATAAAAACTAGTCATATGTGATGGTCTACATTTTACTCATATATAGAAAACATTCGTGTAATATTCTGTTTCTGAAATTATGCTGTTACGTTTCTATATGTAGAAAGCACTCGTGTAATATTCTGTTTCTGCATTCTAAGTTCTGAAATTATGCTGTTACGTTTCTATATGTAGAAAACACTCCTGTAATATTCTATTTCTGCATTCTACGTTCTGAAAGTATGCTGTTACGTTTCTATATGTAGAAAACACTCGTGTAATATTCTGTTTCTGCATTCTACGTTCTGAAAGTATGCTGTTACGTTTCTATATGTAGAAAACACTCGTGTAATATTCTGTTTCTGCATTCTACGTTCTGAAAGTATGCTGTTACGTTTCTATAT
>MJUT01007631.1:370578-388664 GCA_002080005.1 Gigantidas platifrons
AAAAAAAAAAAAAGTTTTTCTATTTATTTTTTATTTTTGGAACTTCAAGAAACTGTGGACTTATAATCATAGACTGGTAAAATACATGTACATGTCTATGCGTAGATGCGATGCTCGTCTGTAGGCTGTGCCTAATCCATATTAGGAATACGTGACGGATGTCATACCCAGAGCATAAGCACCCTACGCTTTTGTATTCCCTTGCTCTCACTCCTAGTTTTATGTGGGAGTTTATGGAGCTCTGATTGGTTTCGTGTTTTATTGGATTTGTTTATTCAAGCTATATGTTTGTACTCTTCCCTCGTATCGGTCAATTTGGTAAATAACTATATATCTACAAATAAGAGATTACTAATAGATAAAACCTACATGTCTTTCCTGTAGAAATAGAAAATATATATTTAAAATGTATGACATTTCCAAAAAAGATGATAGTTGACAATTTTAGGTGTACCCATTTTCAAAAGAAATAAATAAATCGAATTAAATATGTGTTCTACTGAAACATAATTTGCATGGTATGATATTTGTATTGTTTTGTGTTATATGCCTTCAACATTTTTAGGGGCAAAATTGTACTAATAAATAATTATACATGTATCCGGAAGGTGACGAAAAGTGAATGTAAAAACGGACTAAAACATGAATACAATCCGGCATTATCATATACGAAAATAAGTTAATATTTGAGTTTATCACCAATTAGCTGTAATCTCCCTTAAAGAAGATAGTTAGATATGAAGAAGAGAGCAATAATTATCTTACAACTACAGTTGTTTCCATGCAGCATAATATTTTCATATGAGCTGAACGTTGTTGTTGTTTTTCAAAGAAAATAAACGTTTGTTCAATTAAGAATGGACAATTCTTAGACACTGGCAAAATTGGACACACAAGACACAGGACGAATACAAACAAAGCTAAAATTACAACACAGAAAACTAAAAAGACGAGACTTCACCAAAAGCCGGGGATAACCCCAGGTGCTCGAGAAGAGTAAGCAGTTCCTGCTTCTTATAAGACACCCGTCGTGTTACTTATATATACAGTCTAGTCCGGTAAAAGTCGTGGCAATGATAAAGGAAAGAGAAAACCTACGTAAAAAAAATGTAAAAATATACACTGTTATTTGAGATATGGATATTTCGTAACGGTTAACCGAAACGTGATGACGACCGCAGAATAAGGAAGTTTTAAGCGTTTTCATTCTTAAGCTCTAATAAATCATGGAATTACCCTTCGTATTTTTTGTTTCCTCGTTTATGTACACTATGTACAAGTAATCAATAATCGTGCACACCTTTCATCATATCGTACTTATCTAAAGGTTATCAGTAAAAGTGGTTTTGTGGTAACCAGAGATCACAACCCTGACATGTCAGCGTGAACACTTCACATCTTTGTTAAAAGATCAAAGTAACAATTACATACCACAAAACAAATCTATATGAGACATTTATTGTAATCTTATTGTTTATTCATGTATAGAAGCTTTGTTTAGAATAAATTATTTTTTATTGATTTAAATCGAAAACCGGAAATAAATTGTCACCTCTATGACATTAAACACTTATAGTCCAGTATTATGTCATCTTTACCATCACGATATGCACATCATACTGCCATCTTGTGAACTGGTTCTGATTTTAGAACAGAGGACTCGGTGGTTGAGAGACTGATGAATGCAACATTCTAAAGGATTGTCTCCTTCGTCACTGATATGTTACTCGATCTTTAGTTTTATGTATATATTTTGTAGTTCGTTGTTTGTCCTTTTGTACTGTTTCTTTTCGTAATTGTGTTGTCTGTCCTTCGATTTACGGATTCCGATTACCCCTTTGGTATCTTGTGGCCGTTGTGTTGTCTGTCATCTATGATTTACGGATTCCGATTACCCCTTTGGTATCTTGTGGCCGTTGTGATGTCTGTCATCTATGATTTACGGATTCCGATTACCCCTTTGGTATCTTGTGGCCGTTGTGTTGTCTGTCATCTATGATTTACGGATTCCGATTACCCCTTTGGTATCTTGTGGCCGTTGTGTTGTCTGTCTTCTATGATTTAAGGATTCTGATTACCACTTTGGTATCTTGTGGCCGTTGTGTTGTCTGTCATCTATGATTTACGGATTCCGATTACCCCTTTAGTATCTTGTGGCCGTTGTCTTGTCTGTTCTATGATTTACGGATTCCGATTACCCCTTTGGTATCTTGTGGCCGTTGTGTTGTCTGTCATCTATGATTTACGGATTCTGATTACCCCTTTGGTATCTTTTGGCCGTTGTCTTGTCTGTCATCTATGATTTACGGATTCTGATTACCCCTTTGGTATCTTGTGGCCGTTGTGTTGTCTGTCATCTATGATTTACGGATTCTGATTACCCCTTTGGTATCTTCAAACTGTTCTTATTAGATACATATATATTACAAATTACAGTTCCTAAGCAATTTACATTAATTGAGCTAATAATAATCTCCTTTAGCAATAGGTAACCTTAGTCTATATTGGTTATCTTGTTTAGTCCATTTTGTTGCAAAATACTAATAAATTGTTTGTCTTTCTAATCATTTGACTAAGGGCGTACCCGATGAAGGTTGACTAAGGGCGTACCCGATGAAGGTTATTCCAGAAACGTACAATACTAGATAACTACGTTTTTAATACACTATTAGCCACCGAATAATATACTTAGAGTATTGTTATATATGACACCACATTGTGTGACTATTCCAGACCAGGATATATATTTCATCAGCTGCTGCTTTTGTATTTCTTTGTGGTTTGTCTCAGTTCGGAGTGATTCATCGCAGTTGTTCGTGTTGTGGTTGGTAAGATTGTACACTATTACCTTTTTCATGATCAATTAGACAGGCGCATATGATATTGTTTGTGTATTTATTTCATTAAGACTTTTGTAATGGAAGGATCTATGAGAAACGACCCGGTTTTGAAAGAAAATATATCAACTACTACTCACTACCGTACAAAAAAAATCCTGTTGAATATGAATCGATAAATTAAAGAAATGATCGAATTGCGTGATAAAAACTCTTTTAATGTCGCAGATTCTTTTGAATGGTTTGAATTAAGGATATGCTTATTTGATTCAATCAGAAATAAATATAATATAATATTCAACTTTTATTAAAAGTATATATTATGCATAATAATAATAAAACAATCAAGCCAGAGATTATTTTCTCATTTCTAGATACAAAATTCCAGGCTCAAAATAAAACAAAAAAACATAAAACTAACACGAACGCTGTGATTTAAATAAGTTAACATAAACATACAAGACATATGCTAATACAAAAATACTACATGTTTAGCAACACTTGACAATATGTTAGTGATATCAGAGCAGTCAGTTTTATTGAAAGACTACACATTGACGGTGTAAACAACCGACATCTTCACGTCCTACACAAAGTTGCATCAGGTACGATTCGCTATGGATAGGATTCGATTTTTTTTCAAATTATGAATTTCCATATAAAAAATCTTATCATCCACTTAAAAGTTTCAGAAAACATTCCAGCTATTATTAGTTACACAGTATGTTAGTACGAGCACACTGTCTGACTAATATAGCTTACCGATTACCTTTCAATGAGAGATTTAGATGTAACTGCATCAAAACTAATAAATATGTAAAGTTTGTTGTTGTGTGTATGCAATCTTTGTTCAGTTTAATATTTTGACATTTATACATGTTATCAGTAAACACCATTGGATCGAAAGGCAATGTTCTAATATAGTCCCCCCACATAGGTTCTGTTAATTTGTGTTTAATGTTAATAAATATCCACCTCCATCATTTGACATATGCATACCGAGTAGTATTAAGAATAGCAACGAATATTCATGCTGAGTGCAATTAGCACAATATTCATGCTGATTGCAATTAGCACAATATTCATGCTGATTGCAATTAACACAATATTCATGCTGATTGCAATTAGCACAATATGCATGTTGATTGTAATTAGCACAATATGCATGTTGATTGCAATTAGCACAATATTCATGCTGATTGCAATTAGCACAATATTCATGCTGATTGCAATTAGCACAATATTCATGCTGATTGCAATTAGCACAACACATCCTTTGGTAGAAATTATGAAAATAGATAAACATAAATAATGGTACTACAATATACAAAATGAAACAAAACAACACCTACATGAAAACATATCACAGATACATGTTAGTACAATGTACAAAATGAAACAAAACAACACGTACATGAAAACATATCACAGATACATGTTAATACAATGTACAAAATGAAACAAAACAACACCTACATGAAAAAATATCACAGATACATGTTAGTACAATGTACAAAATGAAACAAAACAACACCTACATGAAAACATATCACAGATACATGTTAATACAATGTACAAAATGAAACAAAACAACACCTACATGAAAACATATCACAGATACATGTTAATACAATGTACAAAATGAAACAAAACAACCCCTACATGAAAACATATCACAGATACATGTTAATACAATGTACAAAATGAAACAAAACAACACCTGCATGAAAACATATCACAGATACATGTTAATACAATGAGATCAAGGTTGTCTTTTCCTTAACAAAATAGATACGCTCCTAAGCACAACGGATAACTATCACATTTCAGCTTGGGTATTTTACGCAGTTTCATGCTGCGCAAGGATTTACTACATCTACATATAATTTGTAACATAGCAACGCATACATAGACATTTGACGCTGCCTCGAAATTTGTAAAAAAAATTCAGCATAATCCAAATACAACCCTACAAATACGATGGTCTACATAAATAGACAGCAACATAGTCCATATATCCTCTAAAGTTTTGAAACAATCTTCCATGTCCTATTTGTAATCCAGCCATACTCTTCTTTAATTTTCCAACAGCCCATTTCTCGTTCTGGATGCCATTACTTCTACCTTCAAGTTTGACTCCATCATGAATGTAATATACTTCATTCCAATTGCCAGACTGTAAAAAATATATTAGATGGTAATAATATTGAATTTATAATTATTTTACAGTATATGTATTTAGTGCGCACTAAATTTGATATCTATCGCTGGGTCGATAGCTCTAGTGGTTGACCTTTAGTATCCGATGGCATCATCCGCCCAGTAGGTAGTGTTGCGGCACTGACATGGGCTATTAAATATGCTTATTATTGAAATTTACAGTTCTCTAATAATGTAATCATCATTTAACAAAAGGTTCTACACAGGCATAGGTGACCTTAGCAGATTTTGTTTAGACACATTTGCTTCTTGATCCCAAATACTTTCAAATTATTTGGCTTTCCAATCTTTTGACTTTGAGCGAACCTGATGAAAGTGTATGCTTTTCCCATAGTATATATGACGTCATATAATGAACTCCAATCAGAAACAGTTACCCTGGAAGTGACATGCGATGTTTCAAGGAAATTACTCCTTTTTCATACAACACATCTCTCATTGCAATGTACTTCTTTTGTGAAGGTTACTGCATCATTTAAAATTGTGAAAGATAATACACATGAATGTAGTGACACGGAACCATTTTTATGATCTTTGTGCTGAAGAGTAAGACCATACCTAGTACATTATCCTGTTATTAGATCAGATAATTGGACATATCTTTTTGTATCTTTGATGTTGTACTATTTAATATGCTTGACCTTTGACCTATATTTTATACTCACCATAGAAGGTAAATGGAATGTAGATACGATGTCATCGTCACATTTAGCCATATAATGTACGTTACTTCTACTCTTGACCAATGCCACAGATGGTACATGGTCACAGCAATTGTCACCATTACTCAGAAGAGCTTCTAACCTATCACTAGGCGTATCTAAATATTTCATTTTCACTATAAAGTCAGTATACGTCTCAAAGTTTGCAAATCTTGGTATAACAAGCTTAGCATCGCCATTGAAGTACCCATAGCCACTACCATCGACTGTCACGTTGAAATTTTCAATGTGCGTGTTTTTACCAGAATGATCTTTGACGTCTGTTGTGAATGGTATGAACATTTCTGCCTTACACTCTAAAATAAAATGAAAGAACATGTGAATGGTATGAACATTTCTGCCTTACAAATTAAAATAAAATGGAAGAACATGTGAATGGTATGAACATTTCTGCCTTACACTCTAAAATAAAATGAAAGAACATGTGAATGATATGAACATTTCTTCCTTACATTCTAAAATAAAATGAAAGAACATGTGAATGGTATGAACATTTCTGTCTTACACTCTAAAAAAATGAAAGAAGATGTGAATGATATGAACATTTCTGTCTTACACTCTAAAATAAAATGAATACTTGCTCTCAAAGGGTTTTTAATTATTTAGCTTCCCGCTCGTTTATTACGCATCCTGTGCACTAAATTAGATTTCTACGTTTTTATTATTAAAAGATTTTGTCAATGCAAAAGTAATTTTATTGACCGATATAAATTTTCCTAATTGTAAAATATTATAGTACATCTAGTAAACTTTAAAAAAAATACACCAAAAAGATTGGAAAATAGTGATTACAAATATTATCAAACCCAAATAACAATACAATTGTTCCCATAAATTATACTGATGGCATTTCTAAAATATCAATTTCACAAGAATACAGTTATAGCGACCCTCTGTCTTTGGTATGTGTTTGGAAACATTAATATTTGAGATGGATATCGGGAATGCTATTGTAGCCTTTTGGTAAGATATGAACGACAACACCACAAGGTCACCAATATCCCCTTTATTGAATGTGTCAGTAGTATTTATGAATTGGTTTACTAATTACATGCATATATTTATTTTCGTGTCTGTGAGGTCATGTTAAAGGAAGAAAGTTTGAAAACGTCTCATATAGTATACCAATGTGGTTTATATATGTGATTGAATGCATGTTAAATGATGACGAAGCATTTTCGGAGATGATTAATCAAACATGACTATAAATATTTCTTTTATCTGATTGTGAGCAAATTAGAATTTTTATTTTAAGTTGAAGCGATCTATGTAAGGTTTCTTGCTTACTTATATCCGTTTTGTCAAATAATCAAGAGGGGTGGGTGTGTCATTACGGTTTGGTTAATATTGGCGGAAGGGTTAACCATCAATGTAACTTGAACTTTCTTTTCATATTATATACATGCGTGTGTCAAGGTAACATGAATGGTACTGCATTTAATGTGATTTGAAACTAGTATTCATGAATATGACATGATAGGTGTAATTGAATAGCATAGTGATAATGTACGCGTTAATACATAATCAAGCATACCTTTACTTCCGGGAATATATGCTGCATGAAACGTACATGCGCAGTCAACAGGATTATAGTGAGTTCCTGGTGCACAAGGTCTTCTTAGCCAGCCATGACCTTCAACGAACTGATCATAATGCGTTAGATTTCCGAAAATTGGTTTTGAATCGCATGCACCCTCGTGATAAATATTTGGTGGGCATGGATCGGTTGGTCCATCATGTTCTACGCAGCCTTGGTAAGGTCTATATAAATACCCATCAGGACAACACATCGCCACGGACTTTCCTAGATTACATTTCCAGTATCCACGATTATTTCTGATTGTCTTGTAAGGGTATGACAACAAACCAGGCAGTTTGCATTTTTCTACAAGAAACATAATTGAAATTATCACACGAGGTTATATGATCCAAATAATTTTATTTTAAAATTGTGTATTATTCTTATATGCTAGTACAGTAAATTCAATAAAAAATAATAATAATGCATAAGAATAACAAGGCCTGTGTTTACTAATTCATTTAAATTCATGCATTTCAATTTGTGTGGTTTGCTAGTCAGTAGATATGCATAGACCAAATATTCGTTTAATTCATAATTCAGTGGTTTGATGAAATCCAAGAAAATTACTATACCATGAATAACCATAAACTCGCAGTATATTTAAATTTGTTTGTTTGTTTGTTTGTTTGTTTTTTTTTTTTATTAAATATTACTCCTATAGTTAGTTACCTTTATGGCAAAATACATTTTCTGCTGGTATACATGTTAGTACATCCTGGTCCCAGTATTGGTTAAAAGGACACTGTCTGTATACAGCCTCTATTTTATTATTTTCACCAAAATAACATTGTGTAAACTTGTCACAATCTTCCGGATGAGGGTTGAATCCCACGCCGTTCATCATTTTACACTCATCACATGGACCTATAAAAATAAAAATTACAATGACACCATGAACATATACTTTGAACGCGAGTTCGAACTCCGCTGATGGCGAGGTGTACTCGATACAACAATATGTGATAGTTTGTCAGTGACTTGCAGGAGGTCGGTGGTTTTCTCTGGGTACCGTTTTGTCTCCTCCACCGATAAAATTATCTCCACGATATATCTGAAGTATTGTTGAAAGTGGTGTTAAACACTTAACCTTACAAATAACCCTCATATTTTGAACGATATAAAGCCTAAAATTAAAACTACTGATATTTTAGTAGTTTAAGGTGTCCTGTTGTCTAGATAAAGTACTTTCATGTGAGGTATTTGATATGTATAATATCATTCGTTTAATCAAAAGGGAATTAAAAATGACTTATTTTCTCTTGTGAGTATATCATTATGAAAGATGGCGCATCCTTCGCATTTTTCTCCTTCTCCAGTGAAGTATATGGTTTTAAAATTGGCTATTTCATTCATCACCGAAGCGTTCATACATACATAATTTTCCTATATTTGACATAACTATTTCTTGATTGATAGATAGCACAATGGACATTAATATTCTATGTAGTTAATTGGGTTAATTTGATTTTTACTTTGCATAATTGTGTACGATTTAGATTATACATATTAAAATATGATGATATATACTATTATAAATCTTCTACGACTTTGTACTTTACATGATTTAGAGTTTTTTTTACCTGTATTTAATATGGTATGGTATATCTAACGTGTATTATGAGATGTTATTTCTCAAGAGAACAGTGAGTGAGAAAGTTTAAAGGTTACGACTGACGTAGGGTGAAATGTCTTGATTTCTGTCCCACTTATACTGGGATCCCGAAGAACGCTAAGCTATTTCTTAATAAGAATTAGACAACCTGGAATCCTGGAGAAAGCTAGGCAATTCCTTTAGTATAATAAGGCAATCGTTCGACAATTAGACATCCTATTTAAACATTAAGTTAAAAATGCAAAAATAGAATATCTTAAAGTATTAAAAGACAATTATAAAAGACATTATAATAATATAAAAAAATAATGGTTAACATTGATAGCGCTATTTCATCCCAACCTAATTTTAAATGAGAACAATAGTGTATTCTTCATCGAAGATTCAATTTATAGAATGTTTTTAATGTGTTACCTGCAGTAGGTGCCATTGTAGGTAGATCTATTTTAATCGTAGTTGTTGGAGGTAATGTTGTAGTAGTTGTAGTTGTTGTTGTCCATGTTGTCAGAAAAGAGGCTGAAGAAGAGAAAGAATCATTATACGTATCAATACACACACAAAAAATAAAAAATAAAAAAAATAATACAAAACATTGTAAAAAAGCAAAAAGAAAACAATATAAAAAAAAGCAAAAAAATCCCCAAAAAACGATAAACAACACCAAAACAGAAACAAAAACAAACAAACAAACAAACAGCCAAAACCAAAAACAAATCAATGTTTAAACTTTCTTTTCATAAAGCAATAACCGTAAAAAAATCACTACCAAAAACGGAATACTTTTCACTAAATAATTTTTTTTTATATTTCATATCAATGTCTATTTTTTTTATATATAATTTTCGATTATCATTTACGAAAGTCAAAGATGTCCATCAAAAATCTTACACTAGAAGAAAGAATTCATGCAAAATCATAATTACTGTAAGAATATGTGTAGAAACATATATATAATAAGGAATTATATAGGAATATGTTGTACCTTGATAGCAATTACTGAAAATATAATTGTTAATGAAGTATTTCATTAGATATAGACATGTGAATTCTGAGATATTTATATATAATTTTGCAACATACACATTTACCGGAAGTATTATTGGGTGCAAACGTCCACTTGATTGAATTGCATTTCATACTTAGGAAACATATTAAAGTAAAGTATTTTCGGAATCTTAATATAATATATTTACTTACTAGGACATACTAATTTCACAAGATGGCTTGATGATTCAGAGAGCTCCCCAAAAGTATCAACAGTAAGTATCTGCTCATCCGTGGATGCTATTCCCGCCAATTCCATCCTGTCAATCGAGTTGGACACGCCTACTGCATACATATTAATCCCATCGTTCTTTGCAAGAAAGGCAACACGAATGGTTTCTCGAGGGTCTAGTGAAAGACCATCAGTAATAACAATACCAACTTTCGGGACACCTATGGTTTTGTATTGTTCTGTAAACATTGTACGCATGGCTTCAATTCCTACTGCAGTATTTGTTCCCAAACGAGGATGTCTCAGATTAGATAATTCAGACCTTAGTAATGTTTTATCTCCTGTTAGAGGTATTCGTTTGGCTATTTTTGAACTATACACAATAACTCCCATTCGAGCTTCACCCGGCCCAACATGGAGTCTGTCTATTAAATGCATCAGAGTATCTTTAAGTTTGTTGAAGTCTGTAGAGGTAATGCTATCAGAACCGTCAACCAAGAAGATAAAATCTACCACACCACGACAGCCTGTAAAATAAGTAATAGATGTATTAAACAAACATTAATCAAAGGGTTCATTTTCGGGGGCAGTGTGGTCAAATAATAATATGCCCATTTGTTGTCCCAGTTATTCAGTATATCCGGTATTGTTGATATTGCTAGATCATGTGTGTAAACATCCCGGAGATTTGAACACATCCGTAAATGATTTCCTTCAAGATGAACTCAATGCACCAAAGTCTTCGAAGAAAAATAAAATCTTGGACAACGACAACAGGAAATCCTCAAAGTTGAGAGTTAAACGTTGAATCGCCGAAAATATACAAAACAATGTATCATGGAAACGATTCAAAGATTTCTGTGTAATTTCCCATTAATTGAAGTGTTCTGATTTGACCAATGTTAAGTACGAATACAAATCACATAGCAGGGAGGTTTATCACATTAAGACATCCTCCAAAAAGTAGAGTAATATTATTTTGTATAATAATAAAGAAAAAACTTATTTGAAAATAAAATTGTTCCCGTACATTTTGTTTTAATTTTTTTACACTTTAGAGCAGATATACAGATAGAGAAATATCTGTCACTAAGAAAATGGCATAATACAAAAAAAAAGTAAAGAAACAAATAAAGAAATTAGATTATCAGGAAAACCCATAAGAAATATTACTATTGTTTTCTTTAACTTTGTAACAAGACTACATTAGTGGATTGATATGAATATTCAACCATCTTTATAAAACAACCTCTAGTACTAATACATAAACTGTCGTTTAAATCATCTGACGTGTAGTATCTGTTATTGAAAATAAAACCGAAAACAAAAACATACCACACTGAAGGAACATTTCCAACATAGAAAAAATTTGTAGAAAGAAGTCAAACCTATACCCTTAAAACACAAATACACGAGCGCTTACTTTCTTGGCTTGTATTTTTTTTTTAACCTTTTTACTCCCTAAGATATGAATATAATGTTACTTAGTAATTGTAGAAATAATCTTCAACTTAAAAATGTTGTTCTTAAGTAATCGGAATTGATCTCACCGTACACAGTGCTGAAATCATATTGCTGAAATCCAATTCTTACCTTGGGATGGCACTGTATTAGCTGAAACATTACTTAATATGCAGAACAGAAGCCACGGGACGATAACATGTAAAAATTGCATAATTTTGGTATATGTACAAAAATAAATAAGTAGCAGAATATAGCTCTCTTTGCTAATGCTGTGTTCAATGATCTTCAATATACTAAAATTTTTAATACAGCTTTTTAATTTATACTATACGGTTTTCTATTAGACTGCAGTTTTCTTTTTCCTGGTTCCTGTATAGATTTACTCATAACGGTGCAGCACCCTGACGGAATTCCGCGGCTAACTTACGTCACAATAACCAATATGATAAGACAATATATATTTGCTATGGTTCAACGCTTTATATTGACAATTACATTAGAGAGATCTATTATCTCCCTGCAGGCAATAAAAAACATGTTTAAAAATGCACGTTATAGTTTGACTATTATATTGTATGATTTATTTCCCATTTGTAGAAAATAATTATTTTGCTTAAAGGTTTGGGCCCATAAAACTAGTTAAACCCTGCCACTTTTTTAGGTGTATGTACCAAGCAGGGTAGGTGAGTGGACATATATGTGTGCTTTGTGGGTATAGATTTTGCCTTTGGTTTCTACGATATTTCGGTTATATTTTGCAACTGCTCTGGCGATGTGGTATTTTTGTTTATCTTTTTTCTAAAACAAATTTTGCAAATCAAGATGCATGTTACTCAAATCTACAAATCGGAAATATCAGTGGTTTATTAAATGTGTTATAATACACAATTATTGATATGACTTTAATTCCAGAAATGCAATGTGTGCACTAAATTAGATATCTATGACACCAATGTTCAATATCATTATCCCGCCCAGGCGAGGTGTACTCGATACAACATTATGTGATAATAAAGTTTGTCAGTGACTTGCGACAGGACTGTGGTTTTCTTCAGGTACTCCGGTTTCCTCCACCAATAAAACTAACCGGCACAATATAACTGGAATATTGTTGAAAGCGGTGTTAAAATACCATATTCCCTTAATCCCTCAATACCAATATAAATACTAGCTTCGACAGAGTAATAATATTTTGCTTCAATGGTACATTTTTTAGATAATAGACAACTCTCATCTTGTTTCTTGTTTTGTTGCTGCTGTGTCTATACAGTATACATTTGTACATGTATTTCGCTACGGACTGAGAATGCCTTTCCACTATCGTTTGCCAAAGATGTTTTCTCTCGTATGTTTTTGTGTAGGTTAGACAAATATGTTCGTCTCGTATTTTCCTCTGGTTGGTATTTGGGCTAGGTTTTCTCTAGTATGTTTTGGACTTTTTATGTATGTATAGAGTTTTCACTTACGTATCGTGAGCCAATATCCTTTCCATATTGTGTTCATTTTTATCATAGGGGTATGTTTATTTTTATGAATTATACCATATTTTCTGAACGGGAGTGTTTGTATCAATATAGATAGCTGTATACCACCATACGTTGCCTGTATAATAGTCAAATAGTATATCTCACCAGTCGTGTTTTGGGCTAATTGGGTACCGATGTTACTTTTCTTGTTTCCCCCCCCCCAGATTTAGTACAAACATATTCCGGAATTGTTTTGTCTGTCCGGTAAATTTGGTTTTTCAAATTGCATGTGCGATATTATTTTATTTGTGTACAATTTACATAACCGCAGGAATTTCAGATTTCCACCCGTTTTAAGTCGCATTCTTAAATAAGAAAATACACCTTATAGGGAATGGGTAATTTTGAGGGAGTAGAGATAGGTCAAAATCCATATGTTTTGGGGTAGTGTTGTGCTGCTTGGACTTCATCGATATTTAAGATTTCATCAATGTACACCTATTCAGTTACAGAGTGATTGTTGTTTAACGCCAACTCAGCAATTGTACAGCTTTTTCATGGCGAGACCAAGTTAATACGCTTATTGATATATACAAGTATGTACATGTATGATAAAAATACAGGCATATTGATATATTGTTTTCTAAAAAAATATTGATGTATTTTTCTAGAAAACACAGACTTGTTCCGAAATTATTAACTGCAATTTCATCAGACAGGTAAGTCTTCAAAGAAACAAGGCCTTTCGGAGAAATACCTGGAAAATTCATTTATTAGTTATATAAACAATGTAGGATTTTTTTTATTCTTATATATTCTGTCCGAAATTAGCGACACAATCATATAGTCTATGGTCAAAATCGTTACCTATTCTGTCGGTTCATTACTAGTAAGACGAAAAACGGAAGTTACCCCCTACACAGTGAAGAAATTTCGTTATTATGAAAAACCAAGCTATTGTTGTAGTCACGTTCAACTACATATCTTAGACGTCTGTTATTATTTTTTATTTTGTTAAAACTGTGTGGTTTTTTGAAGAAAAACACCTTGTTTAAATTAACGCTGATTGGCTAATCAGAACCATATAAACAAACAACATTTAAATATTAAATTTACATATTTAAAATTTATGAGTGTGATGTAACACTATTAATCAACTTGTGGGACATATAAAGCAGCCTTTTTAATTGTGAAGGTAGGCATGTCGAAGAATTGTCTAGTAATGCAGTTATAAAAACATTGGATTTCAATGATAAATTTGTATTTGTCCTTTCAATAAGTATTACGATATATAGATCATCATGAAAAGTATTCAAGTAAAAGAAAACATTTCGCCAGTTAATATTTTTGAATCAAACTTAATTTTAATATTATTGCTTTGATTTATTCTTTATTGTGACTGCATTTCGGTCACAATGCGGTAAATATCCAATGTTTGTGAGTGAGTGAGTGATTGTTGGCGAACACCAAGTAAGAAGAGTTTAAAGATACCAAAGGGGCAATCAGAATCCGTATATCGAAGAAGAACAGACAACACAATGGCCAATAGAAAAAGGACAAAAAGACAAACAACGATCTACAAAACATACATATAAAGCTAAAGATCCCCACTAAAAACCGGGGTGAACACAGGTGCTCCGGAAGGGTAAGATTTCCTGCTCCACTAGTGGTTAAAAAATAATGAAAATGAATGCATTCATCTGTCATTTCTTTTGTTCAGGGGCCACCATATCTGTGATTGGTGCAATTTAGGACTAATGTGGATTTATGAAATGCAAAACGCAATGTGAATATAATGTCGTTGGCTCATTTTTGTTTTTGATATGTCTAATTATCGTACTATTGGAGTTTCAGTATGATGTTTTGATGAAACGTCATAATATTATGCTTAATGGATTGAGTGATAATCAAAAAAGACCACGTATGCAAATTTTCTGCTATACCATGACGAGAACCAATTTATTTTCATTGAGATGATGGATATCTGTTTGGGACAAAACCAACACTCTGACGTAATTTGTATAGTGCTATGTCACAGACTCGCAGCCTACCCGTATTTGGTATTACTCCATGGTGCGTGCTGAGCGGTGAAGCAAAAATAATGATTTTATTAGTAAGACCGGGGATCAAACTCACGTTCTACAGCACTCCAGGTGACCATGGTAACCATTACACCACATATGCGTTCAGATAATATATCTTTGTGATCAAAATTAAATATGTACATTTAGGACATGCATGCAATGACGAATATAATATCTATCAATTCATATACATTGTTATAAACAGACTTCTGATTTTTTATCTGATTCCAAATAAAAACCCATTGATATCTGTTAAATATTTGGCATAGTTCGACCAAGCCAATACATGTATTCGATATTTCCCTAGAAGGTATTGCACATATACCTAATAAGTAGACAGTGGACTTGGTGTCATGGTCTCATTTTATATTCTTAAGAGAAAAAGATAAAGCAAATTACAACGGGAGGGAGAAGATAGTTACCCACCTAGAGGACATATTATGCTAAGAGAAATGTAAAGGAAATAAAGCCATACGCCATAAAGCGATCGAAAACTACAAGAAACAACCACTGTGATGAACTGAAGGAGTTGTATTTACCTTCTGTATCTAGTGGGATTCGTGTTGCTCAGCATTAAGTTTTCTTTCCACCATTGTATGGTTTTTTCCTCTTCCATTTACAGATTCAAATAACACATTTGGAAATTGGACCCGTTCCGACATTGTGACATTTTTATTTTTGCTTTTCAGTTTATTAACCAAAACAATTTGCATAATTGGACGATTCTATGCTTATCCCTAGATTTCAATAATTTTTGTTATCGACATTAAATAACACTAAATATACAATACGTATGTCTGACACGTGTCTGTCTGTAGGGTAGGACATTTATCATTTCAGAAATCAAGCTTGATGTAACGGTATTTTCTTTTATGATATTCGTGGATGTGTTATCTATATTTGGTGATTTATAATGATATAGAAGTTGTAGGGACAGTTTATTATGATATCAACGTTGTAGGGATCGTTTATTATAATGAAATAAATATCATCGAACACCAGAATCATTAAATATATACATTTGCTATGTAATAGTGTAACAGAGTGAAAACTTGACAAATTACATGAATCCCGCTCAGGCGAGGTGTACTCGCGATTGGTACAACATTATGTGATAATGTTTGTCAGTGACTTGCGGCAGGTGGGTGGTTTTCTCTGGATACTCTCGTTTCACCCACCAATAAAACTGACCGCAACGATATGACTTACATATTGTTGAAAGTGGCGTAAAACACCATAATCCTATCCATACAAGTCGCAAGAAGGGATAAATTGTATTACATCTTTGTTTTTAGAATATGCATACTTAGTTAATTTCGTGTTAATATCAATGCATCTGTAGAGACTACTGGTATACATTATCTGTAGAATTGATTGATTGATTGATTTTTGATGTTTAACGCCACTTTCAACAATATTTCAGCTATATCATGGCGACCAGTTTTAGTGGTGGAGGAAGCCGGAGTACCCGGAGAGAACCACCGACCATGGCAAGCAACTGGTAAACTTTATCACTTGCGGTTGCGAGTCGAGTGTACCCTTTTTTGTAATTTACAAAGCTGGGAGCGAACCCACGCCGTATTGGTGATAGGCTTGTATGGGTTGATAGATCCAGCGACCTAAATCATTGAGCCACCCAGGCCCCTCATTATCAGTAGAATAATTTCAATTGCTTTGACTAGTTGATGTAATAAACATTATCGTACCATACCATTAGAAATTTTATATTTTTGGAAGATTTGGAAAAAAAACTCCTTTTGTCTTTGAGAAGAGAAAATGATTTTTGGATATATTGCAGACTTTCACTTTTAAAGACGGAGAGAAATACTGTTGTATGTAAAATATATGACATCTATAATATGCATATGAATGTACAATTTACTTATTAATTAAATATTTATTGAATTAAATGCATATTTATGCATTTAATATCTGACAACATGACATACAAGTTTACGATGCAAACATGCATTAAATTAAATACGGTAACATATATACATATATATATACAGAGCTAATGAATTGTAGATTTACATAGCTTGAAGATATATACTACGAAAGCCCAGAAGGATCATTCGAAATTCGAGATTCGAAATTCGCCATTCAATATCTGAAATTCGAGATTCGAAATTCAATATCCTGATTAACCAATGGGTGTAAAGATAACAAACTGATGTTCTTTCTGGGCAATTAAACGCCGTCTAGCAAATTACTGCACGAGTAATTAAAACAATCAATGAAAATGACAATTTCGTCAATATAGCAGTTCACAGTAATGGAGAATATTTTTTCATAATTGAAAATTATTGCACTCTCTGTGAACTAGGAACGATATTGTTATATAATTATGTAGCCAAAATTTCATCTCTCTAAATTGATGGCTATATATATAAAACTCTCATCACACGTTGACAAATCCTAAGTAGAAGAGGGGTCAAAGGGGTGCCCCATATTATTTTTCCAAAATTTCTCATTTTTACTTCACAAATTTTGTTATCATCATACTATAAAACTAAAGCTAAGTTCATCAACAACACACTTTGATGACAATATATTCCAACATAGCACTATATATCATAGAATGTTTTAATGTTTTCACTGTTTACTTTTGCTTAACTAGTCTGGTTTAATTATTTTATGTGTCTGTTTGATCACAATATTTTGACATTTATTACTGTGACCATCAGCTGGACAAGACTAGTGCAGAATTTCATTAAGATTTGGAAAAGAGATTGTTATCCTAAAAATTAACTTAAATAGATAAGACGCTTTTGAAATAATGTTCTTATCTAAGACAATGTCTAGAAAATTTTCATTTTCATAGAGAAATAAAATGTTTAATATATATTTTATATATTAAATATATATTAATGTAAATAATAT